>OZ024918.1:32218477-32274259 GCA_964017125.1 Flabesymbios commensalis | reverse complement strand
TTACATTTGAGAGTACAATTAAAGCACAATTGCAGACTACTGTGAACTATGGCTGTAGACCCATAACATATAGGTATTCAAATGAGCTGGAAAGACCTAACTTGGACATTTATGATGATTTCGTAAATTAAAAAAAAACCTTTAGTCTCCATGGTTTGAACAATAATTCAATAATTCAATACTTCAGCATTGTAAAGGTTAATGCTCAGCTCCGTGGCCTTATACTCAGCTCCGTTATCCTTATACATTAAAAGAGAGATATGAATGAGATTTGATTTTATACGTCGATGTCCAAATTAGGCAATACAGGAATAACAATAAAGTTCATACCATTTTTTTTATGTTTAACTGGTAAATGCGAAACCCCAGATTTAAAAGACATACATAATTTTAGTCTATGAACATTTTGAAAACTCAAGAACATATTAAGGAGCCAAAATAAAAATGATGATTTTGGCGTGAGTGTGTCGCTTTAAGTGATTAAATCGGCCATTTTGTGGGTAATTTCAAAGTTTACTGACGGAAACTTTGCTAACAGGATTCTAGTTTAACGTGCTTTCGTGCAGATGTCCTTGAAACATTCCTTAAATTTATGACACTACAGGCGAACAAAACAACATATGACCGTATTCCTCCTGCTAGGCATAGGCAGCTTCGCGTAAATTTGGCAGAGTTTGGAGAGAAAGAGTATTGCTATGAATTATTTTTATGTGTCAAGGTTTCAGCCTGTTTGCAGTGGTTATTGTTTGTTAGCATATTAATTTTACATTTGCGTCTTCATATTTAGAACATCGTAGTTACTTTTGAATTTAACAGCTAAACAATGTATACATTATTCACCCCCCCCTCTCATTTGTTGTGTTATTCTGTCTCTAAACAACAAAAGTAACACATTTCCAACATATTTCTTATGTTTTTTTTCAAATAGGAATATTTTTTTCAGCATTCCATTGCTGGAACAAAAAGTTAATCATAAAGATAAATGCAAAATATAAATCTAAATATCTCAATGATATAGCTATATCATCCAACATTTGTAGTACCATTATGAAGTTTATAATATATTTATGGCACATTGTTGCTTTAAATGTTGCATCTTTCATTGTACAGTTCACACGTTATCCCCTTCCTCTCTTTCCTTTTTTCCAGCACTGACTTCCTTCACACACCATCGGGTTGCATGTGTGTGAAACTTGAACCTATTAAACAGAAGAGAAAACACTGATAAAACAACTACAGTCGTGGTAAAAGCTGGAATATTAACTGGTATCAACAGTTTGTTTGAACAACAGCAAAGACCATGTACAATAAGATGGTCGAAAAGCCCTACACCCTGAATATTCAAATGTCTGTAATTTATTATTATAGTATCTTACATTCATCACATACAGATCGCGACACCTTGCGACAAATATATCCTCTCTTATTCAACAATATTCTCCTCGTCAATGGGAATACACATTTGTGACGTGAATGATTTCAGCATCGAATAAGCTAATTCTGTGACGGAATCACTCTGATCAGGGGAAACATTAGTAACAATAACATGCTTTATATCAGCAAAATATTTCTGTTCAGGTATATCCCGAATAAAAAACTAGAACAGGAGTTCCCGACTTCCTAGGCCTGGCTTTGGTCTGTATGGGAGCTATATGGTCCTAGACAAAAAATCATAACAGTGTATTGCTCTTCCTCATGGGCCTAAATGTCCAGGATATAATTACGGAAAGAACCAAGGATACAAGTTCAAATATATCTTCAACGTGTATTCCTTTCACCACCACGCCGGTGCAGGCCAACATTCATTCAATATATTTGCCTACGATGTACCTCGTACAGAGAATGTAGGACTACCCACCAAATTCCAGTTCAATGTTGTGCCAGCGTCGCAGCCCATTGCTGGTTCAATGCCGGTCAATCGTCTATGGTCCAACACTAATCCATCACTGGGTCTGCTGTATAGTTTACGCAAACACGTGGTATTCACCCAATACTGTTTCAATGTCGATCCATTGTATTTTTTTATTATTGCAGGCTGAGTGAAGATAATGAATTTCCACAAATAGATGTGATCATTATGTGTGAGATAAAGATTGTGTCACAGCATGTGCACCCCTTTGCCACACCCACCTCTCCCACTACACAGTATTCTACTGTTCTATGTAGAGAGGGATATGTCACAGGCATTTTTAGCATTTACCATTTTCAAACACAAAAAAGGCAAAAAGTCATATTCTACCACAATGTTAGTGATCATTCGCCAGTCTTGTTATCATATAAAGGTATTTCTTCAACCCGAGAATCTCGCGGATCGTGGAAAATAAATAATTGTTCTCTCAAGGAACCAGAGTATATAGATCTGATTAATACTAATGTAGCCAAATGGATAGAAGAGGCAACAACATTGGATGACACTGGAATGCAGTGGAATTCTATAAAATTAGAAATGCATCAGTTTTGTATGGAAAAAAGGGCAAAAGAAAGACATAAGAAATAAACAGAAATATTTGGAATCCGAATTGACAAAGCTCCACATAGAGGCAGCTGCGGCTGACAATTTAAACCAACTTGAATTAGCTAATAAAATAAATGAAATAAATAAAATAATAAATAAAATAAATGTAAAACAAGCGTTGAACATATTATTGCAAGAATAGAATCAGGCTTGATCTTGCAATCAAAAATAAAAGATTATGAAGGAGAATAAAGTAGTTCTTATTTCCTGAATTTAGTTGCACGTAATAAAGGTTAAAAAAACATTGACAAAATTCATGAAATCAGATAACACGCTCACTACTGATACGAAAGAAATACCATTGGAGCAAGCAAAGTCTAAAAAAATACTAAAGAAATAGTAACGTATCTAGATAAAGTGAAAAACGTAAGTCTGTCAGAAGTAGAAACACTATTATGTGAAGGCCCATTTACAGAAGAAGAGTGCTTAAAAACCCTTGAATTTTTCCCACAAATAAAATTCCGGGTAACGACGGCATTTCATTTCAATTTTTTCAAACATTTTGGAACAGAATAAAAACACCTCTAGTAAATTCGATTAACTCAGCATTCGAATTGAGTGAATTAAGCCCTTCACAAAGGCAGGCAGTAATCACACTTATCGATAAAGGAAAGGAAAGGACATAAATGAAAACTTGGCGACCGATTTCTTTACTAAATACAGACTACATCGCTTCAAAATCAATAGCAAGTAGATTCAAACATCTTCTTCCAAAACTGATACATCACAATCGAACCGGATTTATCGAAAATAGAAACATACAAGAAAATCTTCGAGTGATCTCAGATATATTTTATTACACAAAAGTATATAAAATCCCAGGATTTATCATTTACTAGGATTTCCAGAAAGCTTTTGATTCATTAGAACACAATTTTTTAGACGTATTTAAAAAAAAAAAATTTGGACCCTTATTGTGTGAATGGATTTGAACCTGTTATAATAACATTTCCAGTTGCATTTTAAATGCCGGTTCAACATCACCTTATTCATAGAAAGAGGGGTACGCCAAGGTGACCCTTAATCTCCGTATCTTTTTATTCTCTCGCTAGAGATGCTCGCTATTCTATTAAAAGATGAACCCAACATAAATGGAAGCAAATCTCATGATGTTGAGATAAAATTGTCACTGTACGCTGACGATATTGTGTGACGATATTGAAATTGTTAATATGTTTGGCAAATTTTCGGGATTAGAACTAAATATGGAGAAAAACATGGCAAAGTGGCTTGGCCCAAAAAGAAACAGCGTTAAAAAACATTACTAATATCATGACCGACTCATCCAGTGAAAATTTTAGGTATTTTTCTCTCATATGACGAGCAAGAATGTAATGCACTAAATTTTTAGAGTGAAATTAATAAATTAGGCAAATAATTTATCAATGAAAAGAAAGAGACTTTACCCTAATTGGTCGTATACAGATAATTAAAACCTTCATTATATCGCAGTTTCAACATATTATCACTGTCATCGATATCCCAGAATTTCAAATTATGCAGATTAAAACTATAATTATATAATTTTGTTTGGAATAGAAAAAGGGATAAGATTTTAAAAAATTCCGTACATCTCGTATTGATTATGTATACGATTTGGTGGACTCAGAAGGTAAAATAAATTGTAATAGACAGAATTGATGAAACCAATGAAATGTGCGAATTAGGATTTGTTAATTTCACTGATGGTCTTGTTTTAACGAATATATATCACGCAAAGTTCTCTGTACTGGCAGCTCATAGAGCATGACCATAATGATGTTATAGTACCCGCATAGGGAGGCACTGTCCAGAAGATATTGATTGGAAATCTGTTTACAAAAGAGCATAATTATAAGATACCCTGTAATACAAAACTAAAAGAGTTCCAATATAAAGTCTTTAATGATATTTAATTATTAATTATTGGCTTTTCACTATTAATGGGGTTTAAAAGATGATGAGATTTGTACATTTTGCAATGAAGAAACTGAAGATATTTGTCACGTTTTCTGGGAATGTGTATTCACCCAACATCTCTGCCTGAAGGTTTATAAGCATATTTTTAAAACAGGAGCGCCAGTGAAATTGTCTATGGGAGTTGACGATGTTAAAGAATGCTTGATTACTTTTTAATGTAAATTTTGTATTTATCTATCACAATTAGAATGTATAATACCCACCTACAATCGATTTATTAGATATTTAGATGGAATTAAGCACATGGAATTATTGGTTGCCGAGAAGAAAAATAAGGTGGATGTTTGGTTTAAAGGGATGTATGAGTTGGAGGTTTCGTTTCACATTTATTGTTATCTGTTGCTTTGAATTGTCATATGGAAATACATGGTTGTGTATTTTACCGCTATATTAACACCCGGTGTTGGCCAGGGGCCGTATGCACCAACTTCACGTTTACCCCAGTGGGGGTAAATGATACCACAGAGGTATTTACCTCTGGGGTTTCGTGAAACCCTAGAGGTTTCAACCTCCGGGGTTTTCCTGCGAATTTACCTCGTATGCACCATCTCCTGAAAACACGGGGGTACAAACCTCCATGGTTATAGGATTTACCCCCGTGGTTATTCACTGTATTGACTATTTGATGGGTATTTCCCAATGTTTTGCTGTCCAGCAAGAACTACTACAGCAGTAAATGGCCGGCATCATTCATGCCTAATACCACAATGTTAACATAATTATGAATAAAGCAGCCCCTTGGGATGACATCAATTTTCGTTTTTAATTTCGCACTGAAGTAGTGTATCCCACGGATCATGTTTTTATTTTTTTCAGAATTTTCATATTTTTACAAATATTTTTATTCAACATTTCTATGAAATCAGAAGTAACCCAAACAAACTATTTGTATACCTGAAAGACGATTGTATGTTTTCACAGCATTGGGCCACATACTGATGGCATCGGCCCAGCGTTGGGATGACAATCAGTGCTGCAGGTGTGTCCTCCCGTGTCCTGACTAAAAGACACCAATTAGCGGCGACTGCTCTGATCTTACCGTCTGATACGTGGGAATATGTGATGTAAAGTGCTTAATATTGCTGACTTGTTTTGTTTACATGGCAATATACGACCTGGAAATACAACTATTTCGCTCTTTTTCAAAATTGACAACATTGAAAATGTCTCATCCCAAGGGGTCCCTTTAACAAAATAATAGAAATAGACACGGCTGAAGCTGATAAAAAAATCTTAATGATGCAGAATATTTAATTGTATAGGCCTATTTACGCCATAAATTGATCATGAACTCGAAAATCCAGCAATTATGTAGGCCCCTAATAATTAATGCAAATAACAACAATGTGCAACCATTGTGAAGACAATATGACATAACAACTATTATCATGACATTGTAAATGTTGATAACTACAATTAGGGCTTAATTATAATTAATCTATAACCATTGATTTAATTATTTATTTAACATTCATTTTAATTAGTTATATTTAAGCATTCAAAACAATTATTTTTTCACTGGAGAGATGATTGCGGTATGTATTTGTTTTTTTGTTATGCCTTTAAATGAAAAACATATTCCACCCATAAAAAAGACGTTTATAGCACACGCGACTCTTGACTCCACTCTTTAATATTTGAAGGCACCCCTTGGGATGAGACATTTTCAATGTTGTCAATTTTGAAAATTTAATTTATGTGAGGCTATATAGCCTGCTGATCCTGAATAAGATACAAAAACATAACAGAAACAATTTTAAAACACTGAAAACGACTAAACTAGTTTTATTTCCAAGACGTATATTGTCATGTCAACAAAACTGCCCTGGATAACCACCATCTCAGACTGCATGGTCAAAGCAACCACCTGGTTGAATCAATAGCTGCCGCCCTTAACACCTGCCTAATTGGGCTGGGAACGCTATGGTCGGCGGGGTCCCCCCACATCACCGATGGTCTGCTCAACGCTTGGCCGACAGCATCAACTTGTGGCTCAATGCTGTGCTAGCATTCAACCATCCTTTAGGTCAATACACTCAATGTTTGGGTTTTCACGGATTCTTATAAATATTGTTATATATATTTAAAAATGTTTTTGAAAATCTGAAAAACCCGTCTGATACGTGGGAATATGTGATGTAAAGTGCTTAATATTGCTGACTTGTTTTGTTTACATGGCAATATACGACCTGGAAATACAACTATTTCGCTCTTTTTCAAAATTGACAACATTGAAAATGTCTCATCCCAAGGGGTCCCTTTAACAAAATAATAGAAATAGACACGGCTGAAGCTGATAAAAAAATCTTAATGATGCAGAATATTTAATTGTATAGGCCTATTTACGCCATAAATTGATCATGAACTCGAAAATCCAGCAATTATGTAGGCCCCTAATAATTAATGCAAATAACAACAATGTGCAACCATTGTGAAGACAATATGACATAACAACTATTATCATGACATTGTAAATGTTGATAACTACAATTAGGGCTTAATTATAATTAATCTATAACCATTGATTTAATTATTTATTTAACATTCATTTTAATTAGTTATATTTAAGCATTCAAAACAATTATTTTTTCACTGGAGAGATGATTGCGGTATGTATTTGTTTTTTTGTTATGCCTTTAAATGAAAAACATATTCCACCCATAAAAAAGACGTTTATAGCACACGCGACTCTTGACTCCACTCTTTAATATTTGAAGGCACCCCTTGGGATGAGACATTTTCAATGTTGTCAATTTTGACAATTTAATTTATGTGAGGCTATATAGCCTGCTGATCCTGAATAAGATACAAAAACATAACAGAAACAATTTTAAAACACTGAAAACGACTAAACTAGTTTTATTTCCAAGACGTATATTGTCATGTCAACAAAACTGCCCTGGATAACCACCATCTCAGACTGCATGGTCAAAGCAACCACCTGGTTGAATCAATAGCTGCCGCCCTTAACACCTGCCTAATTGGGCTGGGAACGCTATGGTCGGCGGGGTCCCCCCACATCACCGATGGTCTGCTCAACGCTTGGCCGACAGCATCAACTTGTGGCTCAATGCTGTGCTAGCATTCAACCATCCTTTAGGTCAATACACTCAATGTTTGGGTTTTCACGGATTCTTATAAATATTGTTATATATATTTAAAAATGTTTTTGAAAATCTGAAAAATCTAAAAAAAATTTAATAATTACCTGTGAGAAACACTACTTCATTACAAAATTAAAAACGAAAATTGATGTCATCATGATGAGTCGCTTTGATATGTTTTTTCTAGAGAAAAATCAGAAAAACTAAATATTGCAATGAGAAAAACGTGAAAATCAATAAAATTTAAACTTTTCATTTTGTTTATTATAAACATAGGCCTGTGTATTGTAATTCCGTTGCACACATTTTGAATCGTTCAGTGATTTTTACGGTAACTTGTAACTGTGATTTTTTTTACTTCATTTTAAATAACTAAGCAGTTTATTGGTGTATTTGTTTGTTTGACTATAGCTCATTTTTAAACAAACATTATTAAAATGTGCCAATAAATATATTGTATTACTATTTGTTTAACCCATTGCAGGTTTTTTAATTACAAATCGGTGAAGTTCATAGTTACGCGGAGGACATAATATTTGAAGACTTGTCGTAAACTTGCTAATAATAATACTGTTTTAAATTAAAGAAAAATGATTATCCTATACCTGCCATTGATTTTAGAATATAGGCTTATATCCATGCTAATTCATATAGATTGTTTTGCTAGTTGAAGTAGTATAAATATGATTGACCATCAACATTTGCACGTTATCTAAAATAAAAGATGAAAACTTCCTACAAAATATTTTGTTTGCTTTATGTTGTGTTTATTAGTTTTAATGTCTTTTATTGAATGTTGTCGGCATTTAAATGCATCTAATCTACAATAATAATTTAAAAAAAATTTTGTACGATATTAAAGCTGTTAAGTTAACTAAAAAACAAAACAAATAAAAAATAATAGTATATGCTTAAAACATAGTGCATGCGGCAGCATTCTCTAAAGTATTCACATGTCATAGGTCTCTATACGATAGGATTCACATGCCTTGCACAAAGATTAGGATCATGATAGCGACGTTTACCCCGGTGGTTGCCGATTAACCCCTGCTGCCTAGTAGGGGTAAATTTAACCCCGCACTTGGCCAAATTTACCCCCGTGCGACATTTACCCCTGCGTGGTGCATACGGGGTATGTCGTTTTTCAAATTTACCCCAGCGATACCTCTGGGGTTTGTCCAAGCCTCCGGTTGGTGCATACAGCCCCTGATGTTGGCTCACCGCCATCATCCGATCAGCACTGGCTGCCCGGCCAACGCGATGCATCGAGGCGTTCGGGGGTTAATGTTGGGCCACCATCTACGACGCTGGCCCATCCCGGAGGCGACGGTGGTTTGATGCGTCGCGTTCGTGCGGATGGAGGCCTGTACGCATGGGGTAAGGTTTTCCTGACGCATACACCTTGGCTATATACTAATCAAACGGCAAACTTATCAACTTCTAAAGAAAGTTAAAAACACCAACAAGTTCAGCTTAACAGACAGTTCGTACGACCCCATTGGTCGTACGAACCTTTGTTACAGAGACTCACCCTTGACAGCATACCAAAAAAGAAATCATCGGGATCGTTTGTAATTCCAGTATGCCCTATCGACAATCCACATTGTTCCGCTGGAATACAACCTGGAAATATCAAAACATACATCACAGGCACGGCTCCCTTTTGCTCAATGTTTTCCGTTTTAACACCTAACCCTTTCAGGGCGGGGACCATCTTTATACGACGTCTAAATATTCTGACGTCTAAATGAAGCGGACGTAACTAACTAAAAGGACCATGTGACATATTTTAAATAACATGTATCCAATAAATGATTGTTAAATCAACCACAACAAGGAGGCTCTGAGCTTTCATTTAAAGTAATATACTTATTAGGTGTTTTACAATTATTATGATCCGTACGAAAGCTGCCCATAATTTTTTATACCCATAATTTGTTATAAATGAGAGTAGGAAAAAAACACAATATTTATCAGCGATCACAAAACATTTGACAGCGGTGGTATATAATAATTCAAGAGTTGATATTTACCGGATTCTGATGGGCCAGATATATGAACGTCAACAGGTGCTGGACAGTTGCAGTTTGTTTCACACTCAATGGCTTCGGCCATAGTCATTACAAAAAGTAACAATCTGGAACGACCTCCCCGCATCATCTTTCTGACTATTGAAGCGTAAAGCCATGTGTTTGTAGGTATCTGGAATAAGAAGATATTTTTCAAATGAAAAAGTAAATATATAGGGGTTACTTCTTAATCAGTAAATCTTTATTTGAATTAGCTAATTAACCATTTATTTAAAATCAAGATTACACCCTCTGATTACAACCGCATTTTCTTGCTTTTAATGCCCTAAATAACATCTTTTGAAAGTAAAACGTGAATTTGATCGGGAAGATTAACACATCCTTGGCTTTAGAATTTTGAGATAAATAAATAATAAATCTAACAACTTCACAACACACAGAAAGTATTAGCCCGGTGTCGTTTTAAAAATGTGTCACCGTCCGCGACTGTGGTCCAATATTAAAACAACATTCGGTTAACGTCTGGTGTTAGCCGATTTTTTTTGTTTAATGGGGGGGGGGGTTAGTTATGGATCGAGTGACTGTGTAAATCGACAATGACCACAAAACATTTAACTGCTAAAAACGTTTATAAACTGTGGTATTAACGCATCAAACACAGGGCCGTATCCAAGGGGGGGGGGGGGGTTGGGTGTCTGTAACCCCCCTGGATTATAATAGAGGAATGGGACTTCTATGCTTAGGAAAACACCAAGAAAAACATTGTAAGCATAACACCAAGACATTGATGAGGGTTTCCATCTATTTATTGTAACTGATAATGGTCCTTAGTCATATTATATTTACCATGGCCATACGGGTCTGGTACTTGGCTGCAAATGTGTCTATGATAGTATCCACATTAACTCATTCAAGACGGCACTTTCAGTACATGTTTCTGTGGACGGGACATTTTTATAAATGTTTACTTTTTATGACGTCATAATTGACGTCAAGTTATCTCAGGCTCCGTCCTGTACCGTCGAAGTAGCTTGCCCGAAATATATCGGGCTCCGTCTGGAATGAGTTAATGGGAATGTCATGGTGGACAAGCAGACTCGAACAAGCCAACCGATCACCACCCATGCTGCACCTGAAATAAGTCTTCAGCCGATTCAAGCCACTGAAGGCTGTTTCTGGGATGATGCTAGGCAGACGAGTTAGTGGAGGTTGTTGCTGCCATTTTTCCCGCCAGCAAACAAGCTCTGCCTCAGTTGTCACTGGAGATGGGAGGTCATTCTTGTATGGTTCAATAAATAGTTGCCGATTCTGTTGGGACTCTGAAATGCCATAGAGCGCCGATGGCACCATGGCAGGCCATTCCCTTCAGCACAGCACAGATAGCAATTGTAAGGCCGAAATACTAAACAACCAATTTTGGTCAGTTTTTAACTCGGAAGAAACCACAAATGTACCTAAATTACTAGGACCACCAAATAATGAAATGCCTAAATTCGAAATTACTGTTCCGGGTGTAACTAAATTAGGCCTACTTGAGGGTTTAAACGGCGGAAAGGCATCGGGACCGGACGAGCTCCCGAATTTGATTCTGAAGATGCTGCCAACGAAATATCTGCCTTTCTTAAAATTATTTTTGATCAATCTCTGTGTACAGACGGGCAAATTACCAAATGACTGGGTGTAGGCTAATGTTGCCTCAGTCTTTAAAAAAGGGGATCGGCACTCGCCGGCAAACTACAGGACGATACCCTTACATGTGTTTTTTGCCGAAAAACTGGAACACATGTCCCATTTTCGAAAAACAAAATTTTAACAACTGTACAGCATGGCATTCGATCAAAACACTTATGCGAAAGCCAGCTTTTGATTACAACTGATGAATTTATTCAAAATTTTGAAAGCAAGACACAAACAGATATTGTTGTCTTAGATTTTTATAAGGCCTTTGACGTTGTCCCCCACCAACGCCTCTTACACAAACATGACCACTACGGAATTCGGGGAACTCTTAATTGGATTAAAAAATTTCTGACCAATAGAACCCAAAAAGTAGTAGTCGATGGCAGCGCTTCAGAATCAGCTCACGTGAGGTCCGGTGTGCCCCAGGTTACTGTTCTCGGACCTGCAGCTACTCTTTTTGACGTATACTAATGACCTCCCTTCCACGGTCTCCTCACAGGTTTGTCTTTTTGCAGATGACTGCCTCCTGTATCGAGCAGATCAGGAGAATTTGCAGAGAGACCTATCTGCGTTACGGGACTGGGCAGATCGATGGGGGATGTGTTTCAACCCTTCGAAATGCTCGGTCCTGAGGGTGTCCAGTCCGAGATTTAAAAACTTGGAACTTGAGTAGACTCTTAAAGGTAAAACACTAGCGAACGTTTCATCAACACCATATCTTGGTGTTTGCCTTAGCGAAACTCTGGAATGGGAGGGCCACATTAACAAAATTACAAGTAAAGCAAATTCCAGTCAGGGCTTCCATTGAAGGAACCTGAAGGCATGTCCCCCTAAACTAAGAGAGACTGCATATTTTTCCCTGGTCAGATCATCCTTAGAATACTCTTCAGCAGTTTGTGTCCCCTTTAGACAAAAAGATATTGATACTTTGGAAAAAAATCAAAGATCAGCAGCAAGATTTGTCACTCAAAAAGTCAGTATTGTGGGGAGCCTCCGTGATCGAGAGGTAGCGTGCTCGGCCTCAGACCGCCAGGGCTCGAATTTCGAATCCTGTGTCTGGAGGACAGTGTCATCTCATTCATCTTACCGTCCCCAGGAGGTTCCCCTGGCTCAGTTTAGCCAATATGTGCACAAAGGTGGCCTAAAGCCCGATTCATTTCACTCATTTGTCACCCAAAATTATAGACAAACAGCCAGTGTGACACATGTCTGATTCAGAACCTGGGCTGAACTGACTTGAAAACAAGACGTAAAAATTCTAGACTTTTAAGCATGTTCATTTTTAATGAGATAATCGAAATTCCTATCAATGACCATTTAATCCCAGCAGACAGAAGAACACGTGGTGGGCACAATCAGGCCTATAAACATCTTGGAGCTAACACCACACTGGGACAAAATTCTTTTTGGCGTCGAGCTATCCAAGATTGGAATTCTCTTCCGACAGCTGCCATAGGATGAAAAACTGTGGCAGCGTTCAAGAGTCAGCTGATTGACTAAGTCCACCTGCCTCTTTTCCCCCTCCAGCCTGATACTCCACATAGGAGGTGCTGCTGCAGTAGCAAATTCAAAGTTTTATAAAATGGCAACTGAAAAGAAGAAAAACGTGAGTGAACATTGCAATAAAACGATACTAGTTTCACCGGTAGTATTGCACCAGAATGCACCATTTAGACTCTATTTTTAAAAAAAATTCTGGGGGGCCAGACACCCCTAGGGAGGGCCCTGGACGTGCGTGATTGTATTATGTAGTGACTGGGCCTTGAAGCTGCGAGTGACATCAGCGAGACACACAACCAAGTGAGTTAAAATTTTAGTTATTTAGACATCCGGCTTGGGAGTAAGCCACATAAACAGTGGGCCTAAGCACCGGTAAATAAAACAACACAATTAGACTGTTAGATGGACCTCCACCTTGGCGGTTACAAGATCATTAAGTGCAAGTTACACAGTTGTAGTCATATCATTGATACTTACTGGTAAGGCAGACACTGCAAGGTCTCCCGCGGTTCCAACTATACCAACATCTTGCAGAAAAAGTGAAAAGGCAGGTATGGTTACTGTGTCACAGGAAAGATACGCAGCAATGATTTCAGCGCCACCTGTTACTATCTCACGGTTAAAGAAAGCACCTAGACTGAAACACTTCACATGACAGTCGTCGTATAAACCGCTAAACATAGGCACCTGCCGAGCAAAAAAAAAAAATATTATTGTCGCTTGATGAGCATTCATCAATATACAACGTTTAACAAATTACCTCATAATACTAACATAGGTTCACACATTTATTTTATTGGTATAGGCCCTATGAATTAGTCCTGAAATTCGAGACACGCGAAAGTGAGTTGCCAATTTCCGCAATCTCAAGAGTTTCGGAACGCTAAGTCCCGAAACTGCCAATCTTCGAACGTTCATATCCTGATACTGTTTGTCCGTAGCAGGCTCCTATGCAGTGCAAATTCAAACGGCAATATCTACATACTCTACAAGTGAGCAGATACTACCTTTTGGCTTTGCAGAGCAGCATTATGCAGTGAACGACTGGGCACTAGATATTGACCCATTGTCGGGTCGTTGTTGGGCCAACGTCGCAAATATTGGATTGATGTACTTTTTTTTTGTGGATTTAGTTTGCAAGGAAGAAGGAAGTAGGCCTATGTATAGCACACATAATACACAACCACAAATTAGGTCGAAAATTTTCACTTACAACTGATTATTATTTGTCAAGTTTAAGTTACGTGACCTACTAATGAATGTCAAGTTGTTTTTTACAAATTAATTGTGTTGCCCTTAATAGTAAACCGAATGATGAGTTTCAACGCACTATTGTAACATGAATGAGTGATTGAGAATATATTCTGTGACATTAAGTTGGTTAAAATTTCA
Organism: Flabesymbios commensalis; assembly: GCA_964017125.1. Taxonomy (NCBI): domain Eukaryota; kingdom Metazoa; phylum Annelida; class Polychaeta; order Terebellida; family Flabelligeridae; genus Flabesymbios; species Flabesymbios commensalis. The sequence continues at coordinate 32,260,079 of OZ024918.1, read as the reverse complement.
TTCTTTGAAACTTGTTTTTTGTGGACATCGGATCTTATGCGTGATCCCTTAACCCTCAACAGCACGGATAAAACACACACACATCGACACAGACTGCATGGTTCAAATTTAACCTGGTGTACCTTTTTGAGTTCACTGCCAGTCGTTAGGCACTGCTACTCTGCATGTTAAATTGTGCAGATGGCTGACGTCATATGTCCCCCACTCTCATTTTCAACCTATTGTAGCAAACTTGTGATTGGCCAGCTGTCCTGCGTGCCAAATTATTACTTGTATATCTACCAAATATGATGCGATCGACCAAATATTGTTATTGCTAATCATACTGATATATAGCTTCAGGATGAACAGGAACACTTTGAACGCAATTCACAATTTTACAAAAATACCTTTGACTTGTGCTGGGTCAAAAGACCCTTTCATGCTGTTGAGGGTTCATTCTGCAAATTATTCACAAATAATAAATTATATAAAGCATTGCGGACACGGAAGTTATAACTCGGTTTCATTTGTACACGACACTATATAGGCCTATAATGAAATTTTTACTTTAATATCTCAAATGACAACCATGTCAGTCAGATAAATACAATAAAAGTTTTTTGCCGAAAAGGGGTGTTTCCCGGCGATTTTGTCTCACATCGGCGACATTTTGAACTTGTCAACATTATAGTTTAGAGTCTGAACGGATGTGAAAAGTCTCAAAATATTACAAAATGGAGATTTTAACGTTATTTATGTCGTCAAAATAAACTTTTTTTGTTTGTGACCGAGGCACAAAGTAATAATAATTATTTACGTTAATCGGTAGTAGAGGGTTTTTTAATATGGCGAGATAGAATTATAGCTCTACACTAAAAGAAGCTATGAATGTCCGTTCTACGTTTGATATGGGATATTTTTTATCAGTTTAGTTATTCTATTAATAAGAAATCTTACATTGAGAGCGCTTGATCCTGGGAAGAATCCAACGTTTGAACCCAATGACCCTGAGGCTACCAGCGTCACTGGGTTCAAAGAGTTCACGATGTCAGCGTTGTGACAGCTGTGATCCACCAGGTCGCTATCCATAATCACGTTGACCATGCAGGAACACGAAGCTACAAAAAATAAGAACTCTATTTCTCCATATTCACGTTGACCATGTAGGGACACGAAGCTACACAAAATAAGAACACTCAATTTTTTTTGTGCTGGGAATAAATTGTCGAAAACACAACCTAAATCTGCAGAGCTACAATTGGATTCAGTATGGCAAGAAGCACTATATGCCTACACATCCCAGCTATTTGAACCACGTGGGCCTATGCTCAACCTACACCGAGCACGTTGTATGCTGTCCCCAAACTGGATACTGATAACACGTGCGTCTCAAACTGCAGACAACACATTCTGTATGCACCCACCCTGCCTCTCTAGGAAATATTGAGTGTTCTGTAAAATGAGGCTGTCGGCACGAATTGCCAGACGAGATAGCAGTGCATGGACCGACATCACACCTCACTGTAGGGAGTGTATGCACAACCATGATGACAAATGTCAGGCCCTGCGAAAATTCGAATCCGGTACCTCCGGGTTACGTGTCCACGGCCGAACTAGTGAGCCCCCGCGGACAGTCTCGAGTAGGGTAAGCAAATATTGAATTACACTATTATGTTATTACAGCACAATGTTGAAATACTTAATGCTGTCACCGTACCGAGCATTTTTTAATCACGCTGTTTATTTTAATGTCGATTATATATCACATGATGAAGAACTATTATTCATTTACAACTAGTCAAATAAATTTGAGATAAGCTAAGGCCTTCTAAAACATTTATACTGCGTGTATTGGCTTATGTTTATTGCAGAGAGATATTTTGAAAAAAAAATATATTATTATATTTCTGTCATATTGTTGAATAACTGTTACTACTTACATGGATCGCCGATACAGGTACAGGAGCTGTGATCAAACACAAACCCCTCCTTACACTCGCCTTCATACTCCCATGCGCCATCTGGTGGAGGGTTCAACGTACCAAACTGCCTGGAGTTACCAGGGTTTGGATAAAGATTACACGCAGGTCCTGACGAGAAAATCAAATGGTGCATGCCGATTAGGAACGGATCAGACGATACGCAGGGAAGGGCGGGGGTAGGCTATGAGTTTTCTTGAAACAAAGTTTGTTCAGCAGATATCAACAAAAAAATATTTGCTTCAACAACTTGAAAAAAGTTCAAAGTGATAGAAAAAGTTTTTTTCAGCGACCAAGATGTCAATTTGACTGCTGAAAAACCCAACGCATCTAAAATTTCACCGGGAGAAACCTCCCGACCCTCTCCAAATCCATATATCAATACAATATAATTTTATTTTGTAAGTATTATGGTGCGTAATTGAAAAAAAATGTTTGCTTTACTTTGTCAATCTAAAAAAGGAGAAAAAAAAGGTTTCAGCTTAGCAAACAAAAATTGTTGTGGAGTGAAAACTGTTAGCCTACACCCACGTATCATCTGGTCTGCTCATTAGCGTTTTCTTTCATAAATAGGATTACTCAATAATAAGTAGACATTTTTTCTCGTGGCTGCCTTATTGGGGAATTACAACACTTATCCAACGAATAAAGTGTTCAGACACTTTATTCATTGGATAAGTGCTGTAATTATTTCCATGTAAGCATTGACATTGCTTCATCCTACTCTATTTTCCATACCACATATCATATGGCTAACATAACTGGCATTAGTAAGTTGTCATTTGATGTACATGCCACTGCAATATAGGCTGATACCAATATAGGTGTATGTGTCAAAAGTAAAAACCACTACATTAAAGAATGTAACATTATTTATAGATTATATCATGGCTAAAGCTGTATTGTCCCACATATCAGCCCGACCTAGTTGTATTCTTGTTGTATCGTCCTGAGGACCGAAGGTCAGAGAGACGATGCAGACCCATGACCCGAGGGAGAATACAACTAGACAGGGCTGATGTAAGGGAAGATACAACTTCAGTCATGATAATGTCTTTTTTATCTCATACTAACACATGGAACTGACGCATTGCATTTTTTTAAACGTAATTGACCTGAGGCCTAGGCCTACAACGCTAACATGGCTTCTAACTTCATTCCACTCATTCTCAAATTAATTATGATCTAGTTAAGATTAGCATAGCAGCAGTCCACTATATATTCATTTTTTCAAGTTCAACAGTGACATAATATTATTGTTTTACATTTCATGACCTGTAATCTTATTAAACTCTGTAGGCCTATACACTTTCCTTCCAACTATTGCTGTAATGTTGGGCCGATGTCCTACACGATGAGCCAGCAAAGAACAAATCTTTGTAGAGTAGCGTGGCATGTGTAAGCACATGATCAGTGATGATGTGCTTTGTGGCGTGATGAACGCAGCCTGATTCTGATCCAATCAAGACTGCAATCTGAAAGTAAGAGGTAGATAACTGACCCTGACACAAAATCCCCACGGGGCGATATCAGTGTATGCCTATCCTTACTAGTGCACACAATTTTTTTTCTCTAAATCTCCATAGCTGTATCAGTCGGGTAAAAAGGCCTGCATCTGATACAATACTCCCCTTGGTATGAGATAATTATAGATTATCAGGTGCTTATATCATGGCTAAAGTTGTATCTTCCCAATATTCCTGTAATGTTGGGCTGATGTCCTAAACGATGGGCCAACAACGAACTGATCATTGGAACAGCTGAGTAGCGTGTGTACATAATGATGTTCTCCCAGATGGGGTGATGAGAGTGGCCCGATTCTGATCCAATCAAACTCTAATCTGGGATTAGCAGGTAGATAAACATAAACGACAATGACCAACTGATGTACACCTATCTTTAGGGACGCATCATTAGATATCGGGGAAAGGGGCAAGAACAAATATGAAAAAAATGTGGGCAAATTTTACAATATATTAAATGATGGAAAGTTAAGAAACAAAAGATAAAATTATGACATAATCGACATAATAACGTTAAATGTGTATTTATATAAAATAATAGTGAGTAAAAAGTGCTCAATGGTAATGCGTATATATAGTATCCTTATTTCAAAATTATGCACAACATTGTTATCCCGCTGTCAGTGCTGACTATTCATGCCATTGATCTATGGCAACAGCTACTCTCCACAACGCGAATAGTCTAGACTAGTGCTGACTTGCCACGCTGCGCTCGTAATTCTGGGCAAGCCCATTATCATATTAAGCCTACTATATATGTATGTATATACATGATTTTCTTTGAAAACAACCTCGAATTGGAATATATCTGTTGTTCTAATCGTAAAATAAATGTATTTAAAGCAAGATTCGCCTTCTAGTTGATGTATATTTATAAGAGCTAATGCGCCCTTTGTATATTTTCTTTAAGAAGAACATCTAAGTCTACAGGGAAGTGCAAACCATAATCAGAATTTGTTCAGTGGGCAGTGAACAATGCTAGGGGACGCCCCATTTAATATCTGGGAGGGGGTATTCTATTTTGAATAATACGTTGTTGACAGTTGTGCATTAAATATTAAATAATTATTTGAAGATACTTGAAAAATGCTGACAGATTCTACGTGTTTTTCAAAAATTCCGTAGTTTAATAAATAAATTGAGGGCGAAAAGTAGCCGTGAAAATTATAATGTTAAATAGTTAGGCTAATAACGTTTTCTTATATAACATTTACAAAGTATACACAAAAAAAATGCACGACTGAAAACAAAACCTTTGGAACCCCATAATAGAGATCAAATATTACGCCCCTGAGCCATTATAGTATATACATGTACTTTCGCCTATGATTTGTTAATACATGTAGGTCGATATGATCTTGAGCTTAAAAAAATATTTTCACTCGCGGTCCGTAGCTCGTACATTTATATTTAAAACTACTACACAGCAAGCCACATTTGATAATTAGCTGGTTGTTTGGTTGGGTTAGTTTCAGCAATGAGTGTGTTTTAATATTCTCAGCAGGATAACAATCAAATGATTATACAACAGAACTATATTATAATTACACGGATCTATACTTGTTAGACGTGAAATAGATGTGAAAAGTGTGAAAACCCCACAACTCGTGTTGAGTATGTGTCCTTTATGTTTAATTTATGTCAAGCGTTGATAAATCATATATCATTTTGCTCAGAATAAAAACAAAATGTTAGTCGAAATATTCTGATAACTAGCATTGTGTGTTGACTATTTTGTGTTAGTCAGGGGACCTAACCCATATTTACCCCTGAATTGTTCAAATCGTCCCAAAAGCACCAACTTTGGACCACGTATGGCCAAGGCCATATACTTTTGATTTTTCGCGGGAGCCAAGTCGAACTCCCGATGATGTTTTGAAGTTGACTTGGGAATTATTTAAAGGACAACAATATATGTAAAGGTTATTTTCGTCAAAATATACCACATGCTACTGGTTTAAATGACACAGATCTGCAGCGCAATCATCTGTGTCAGGCATTGATAATGACCTATAAGATTAGTATCAGATCCAATGTTTGGAGTTCATGTGTGTCAGCCACATTAAATAAATTAAAAATGGCCGCTATTCATTACAAGCCCACATCATAACTTGCAAACTAATAGCAGTAGAAAAAATAATAATAACATTTTTCTATGGTTTTCATCAACAATTAAAAATATATATTAGTTGCTTAAAGGCAGTAAATATTCTAAAAATTGTACTTGAAGCAAAAGAGTTGCACCAGACGTCGTAATAAGAGCTTATTATTTCATTTTTTTGTAAGAGCTAGTCGCCAGCCAGGACGAACATATTTTAAAATGTAAGATAACAAGTTGTAAACTTAAAAAGGTAGAGTTAAAGTAAAAAAACATGTTGTAAACATTTCTTACCATGTGGAATATAGCCATAATTACTATGCATGTAATATTAGTCACATATGTACCATGTAGACATGGATTGCCAATATATACCTTTTTCGAAATCTGAGTCAAATCTGAATACATGTATATATTAACAAAGACAGCCCTTTGTAGTACTTGTAACCTGGATAGCTAATATTAGAAATAAATTACATCAACAATATTGCTAGGATAATCTGATAATGGTTGCACATACACTTCAACCCTAACGCTACTATTTAATGAAATATGTAAAAAAATAGCCTAAGCTATTATGTACTTACATAATGCACTTTATATTACACAAGCAGAAGGAACCATCCGACTTAAATATGACATTTGTTGTATGTTCAAGACAATAAAAGCTAGGCAATCTTTGAGTACCAGTTCAATTTAGCTACAAAATGCCTTTTCATATTACTGGATCTTGAACATAATATTATAATTGTGACTCAAGACGCAACAAGATAATTCATTTTTTATATTACTGATGATCAAAGAGCGCAGCTGTGCGGGATATTCTCGGATTAACGAGTGTTGTGAAGGAAATAAGTATATCTGGCATCTTTAAAATAGAGCCACGAGTGTTGCTGTTCACAACACAACAAATCGTTCAACGGGTTCCACATGAACACATTCCAGAGTCAAACATTATGGCTCTTCAGTAATAGTGATCAATGTCTCAATCAGGCCTGGCACCCTTCTTGTCACAGGTCTGAACGTAGGAGGTTGTATCACAACCTGTTAAGATAGGAAAAATGGTGACGAATTTGACTTATATGAGCCCAGCTGTTGGTCGCGAATTTACCCATAGGGTTAGCCAACACCAAACCAGATCCATTACTCTGAAAGCTTAACTGTTTTCAAATAAACTGAGAGCTAGAACAACAACGTTACTTTTGATCATTCATGCAAATGCTTTGATATGTTGCATGCATGCTCAGGTGCAGAAATAAACTTGTATATGCTCAGCATGGTTGTAGTGTTCTCACATCAAAATGTAATGATCTTTTTGCCAACACCATCTGACATCTGATCAACGTAAATTGAACATATGATGGTCACTTAGGGTAAAATCATTACGCCCAGATAAGAGTAGATCCGCTCGAGATACGCAGAATTGTTCCAATAATCGGTTGCTACTTTCCTTCAATATGCAAAAGCTCGAAGCTGCATCCGGATTTTATCCTCGCCTAAGGTTTCTGAATATTGTTATTAAAGCTCCTTGCATATTGCATAGAGTGGGGGATCAGAGCCAAGAGCTGGAATATGAGTCTGGTTAAGAAATTGTTATTAAGATCATTGCTTTACAATGTCCACGGATAATGTCCACAGATTATTTAAAAATAATGGGAGGATATCAATCTGGTCACGATCAAAGTTTGACAGTTTCACCCATGTATGTGATTACACCGTTTGTATCTATTTCGCCTTCCTCCAACACTGTTGCAGCATCTGAAATCCATGCTTTTTCACTATACGACACCATGGGATGATCTGACTGCATTTTGTTCGCTTTTAGGCACAATTACATCATGGCCGTTCATTGCAATGGGTGGAACGATTGCAAATAGTTTGGGCTTTAGTTCGTCATGTTGATCAACATGGGCAACAACATGGTAATTTTGATCAATATGGCCAAAATAATAATAGTCAGGGATACGTCTATATTTTTGTTTTGATTATATTTATAGATAGATGAAGGACATCATAAAATTTAATTGTATATAACGTAACTGTGATATTTTAACAGGAAAATTCTTATCCCTGTGATATGAAAGAAATGATAAAAAATATATAAAATAATGTATACTTTGCTGACTACCATGACTACGATCGATGTGACAATAGCGTAATATTAAAATTATATAACCCAATTAAACAGTGATATTCTAAATTCTAGAACATATTTTATGATGTTCTAAATTGGTAAAAGTGTACAATTCCGACTTTCGACATGTATAATGTATAAATAATATACCTGTCATGAGACATACATGATATTGTTCTTGTTGAACATTTAAAATAATATCAATTGATCGATTGAATAGCGCATGGCATTTTTTTGTATAGTTATACCGCACCATGCAATTTACAATCAATGTAGACCCTCTATCTTGTCATATCTTATTGAGCTCTATTGGAGTTTGACAGATTTTCATTTTAGGGTTTATGCTTCATTGCCCACATACTTCTAAAAACTAACATTATAAGGCAGTTGAAAAAATATATCCGATAAATAACAAAACAAATATTTAAATATTTTTTTCGGCTTGCAACATTTAGAAATTGTCCAATATGGCTGACACACAGGAACCCCAAAGACTCACTCTGATACAAAATCTAATGAATTGGTCATTGTTAATACCTGACACTGATCTGTTGTTGAAAAAAAAGATCTATAGAACATCTACATCATTTAAATTGCTAGCATATATTAAAAATGTCATATTTTTCACGAAAATACCATTTACATATACGTTTGCGCTTTAAATTGTTCTCAAATCATACTTCAAAACAGCAAAAATAAATTATACATATTCGAAAATCATAGAAAAGTGGTATTACATGCGTCTCTACGTCTATCAGTTTACAAGTTTTGACATGACCCTAATTTGAATGGCGGTCATCTTGGATTTGTCCAATATGGAGCCTACAACGGGAGCTCAGCTTGGCTCCCGCAAAAAATCTAAATAATCTGACTTTGGCTATAACTGGTCCAAATTTGCTGCTTTTGGGATGTTTTGAAGAATTATATGATTAAGCCCCCTGACTATGTGGAGTCGAGAAAAGGAAGTTTACCCAAGCACGAGAGAACGATTATAGAATGTGATTGCAGTATATTGCCGTGTAATCAAGACCAGTGCAAAATTTGAATCTCATTTTATTCTATTAACAGTATATTTTTATCTCGACACATTTTTCAGAGCAAGTTTTAAAATTCGGGTACCCACGCGTTTGAAGCAGTATGTTAGTCATCTTGCTTATTCATACTTACATTGTTCCAAACTGTTCAAAGAAATTGAGTGTACATTGCTGCCTACGATATGCAATTCTACTTATTCTCCTTCTTCTCTTTTCTTATTATTATTGAACAATTCTATGTCAACGTTAATGTTGATCAAATCTACACTTTTTTTAACATTTTCTGATAGTTTGATTGTCTAATTTGCAAATTTAATATGGCCACCCCAGTTCATCCTTGGAGGAAACGTGTCTAAGGAGAAGTTTTTGCTGTTATTTGGGTAGCCTGGCAATAACCAATGATCTAAATATTATGGGTATTTTTAATTAATTATAAGCTAGAAAAAACGTCAGCAACATTCAATTCAAAAACATAATTAGTAGCCTATTATTACACAAGTGCTAGACGTTGTTACAGGCACAAGAAAATAATTAAATACTCTGACAATCGAGCCTTCTGTCTAACGGGCCTTCTGACTAACGGGCCTTCTGACAATCGAGCCTTCTGACTAACGGGCCTTCTCACTAAAAGACGGACACCCCAAGCAGGCTATGACTTATTTTTTGATAGGAGAAAAAACGTAGACCCAAAATCTCCATTATTTTTGTAAATTCAAGATGTCGTTTAAAATGGCCGCCAAATTTGGCAAATACTTGAACATTACATAGTTAGGTTTGATAGTTATAGGTTTCATTTTACGAAAACAAAGATAAGTACGTTACTATCAGCAATTTTTTTTACCGAGATGTTTATCTTTGTTTTCGTACCAAGAAACATAACTATGAGTAAAGTTAAACGATTTTTTATCATTCATCTCATAGACTAATTCTGAATCTGCATGAATTACTCTATCGAAATCGGTCAAAATCTGCGTGGCATTATGCAAGGTTCAGGGTTGCATATTAAGCCAGAATAGTCCACGAAAAAGTTTCTAGCCCTGGCCAGTTTTTGGTATCCCTTAATGTTATCAACTAAGCGATCATCGATAAAAAACAGTGGAAATAAAAAATGAATGTCTGGTGTCGAACACAAGACCATCTAAAGAATATAGTGCACACATAATTAAATCAAATGACTAACCAATTGACTCATAGAATTGAGATTTCCCTATGAAATTGGGAGATTTATAAAGTAGTAATCATTAATTTTCATTTTTTTTGTAAAATCATTGCACGAATTCATGTTTTAAAAGTCTAGTATCCAGCCGGGTTAGTTGGTAGGGAAATTGTGTAGCCGTTACCAAATCCAACCAGTTTTGAAAATCCTTGAAATGATTTTTTGTGTACTTACGAGTGAAAGTTTCTGATGATCCACACGTAGACACACATTCATCGTACGGTTTATTGGAAGTACATGGAGCACCATTTGGTCCAGACACAGGGTTGAACCATGTACCCGGGGGACAGGTCCTAAACACTCCGTCTATTGTGGTTGCCCCGTCCACACGCCAACACTCGTAGTAATAGCAACACATGGTTGTGTTGGGATGCGCGATGAAGCCTTGACCATGTCTGTTAAAGTCACTACATTCGTAGCAAGGGTTACTGAAATCATCTAAAAATAAACATGCACATGTCTTTGATTGGTCCGGACTAAGACAGCAATGATGATTTCAAATTTAAAAAATACTCATTTGGACTCATGGTTTATATAGAAATATTTCAGCGCTTTACGGGTAAATAGCTTAGGTTAATCATCTTAGGTGATATTATTATAGATAAACATATAATTATGTGATCAGTAGATAGCATCCGCGAATATGACATAACTCAAGGTAACCTTCAACATGTTGCTTGGGTTACCGTTTCGTACGATCAACTGCATCAATAATTATTTATCTCAGAACATTTCAACACTAGAATGTCAAAATGATCGTTTTTAGATGTTCGTTTTATTTGAAAATAGGTTAGATGGTTAATCACAATTATACTTATATATGCATATTATTATTACCCCTTTTGATCATAGGCTACAGTGTGATATGTGTGTGTGTTTTACAGTGTGATAGTCTTGATTAGTACCACATGCATTAAAGTGGAGTCTTTATTTTGATAACCGTTTCACTTTCTTCGCATAAAAACTCATATATCTCCGTCATCACCGGACAATTGCGCTAATGCTACTTCTATACTGGGACGAGGTGCAGTATACTATAAATATAGTCCTGTTTTGTATGCTTTTCCATGTCAGTTGCTTAGGAAAATAATTCTTTACATAGTCCGCTATAATGTATTTTATTGTATTTTATTTGATCAAGTTTCTTACTATCAGCCAGACACAAACTGACAACAGCTCCCAGCAAGACCAGCAACGTCCTCTCCATTGCTAATCTTTCTCTGTAAAAATACACATATTTAGCACTTGGTATAATGTCCCCGAACAGTCAAAGGGTTTTATGTGACATTCAAATGACTGTCACATACAACATTGTGGCTGCTAATTTTAATCAGGAAATTATTATATTTCTGACTTGATTTTTTAGCCACACTCGAGGGGACCTGAAAAGAATTCTGAACTTTTTATTACACTCAAGACTCCCAAAGATACATCATTGTGTACAAAAAAACATATAACAAAAAATAAATGAATAAAAGTATCTTCATATGGGTCTGTGAGGTTGTATACAAATAAAACACAAATTTAAAAATAATACTGATATGTTATGGTGAACACAATACCACAAATATTTATTATTTAATACTGATGTAAAAATGTACTTTTTAAATATTTTAACACATCTTCAAAATAAAACAACAACATTTTGAAAGTTATCTAAAGTGAGACATTATTATTTTAACAAAATTCGCTGTACTTAAATTAGAACAATACTATTTTGGCAAAAGCATCTTCCGCTCACTATTAAAAAATACTGCACTGAAACAAAAAATAAAATTCATCCCCTAATACATGACACACATTACATTTTCTCTCACTACGCTTTCATATCTGCCTTTCTCTAAGGTAATTTATGATTCGATACTCTAAACCTAGTTATGAAATTCTCAATGACACTAGCAGTTTTACCAAAAATGTTTCCATTTGACAATTTTTAAGCATCCTATAATTATAACACTTACTATTATGAAAAACATCCGATGACCACAGATCCTTATATTTAGTGTGTATACCTTACTTGGCGATGTTTTAAGCTGACTTATATTCGGTACACAATCTCTATAATCAGTAACCACTTCTAATAGCAAACCATTATAATTACATTTTGAAATATTTCAACTTTTACCTCTAGAAAAAAATCATCACTTTTGTTTTTTGAGTATTAATTGTCAACTTCCACAGAGTAGGCCTACAATAAGGATGTGCAGCGTTTAATGCTGCTTGCAACTCACATTCAGATTCAGCCATTATTATAGTGTAATCTGCATATAGCAATAGATACAATTTGAGATAATACTTCAATGTCATCATCACTCACCATTTGACTTGTACAATCTTTAAGCACATCTAATCCCTGATGAGCATGTGAAATAAATTCGGACATAATTATCATTGAGAAAAATGGACAACAATAATGGAGACAAATTCTCACCCTGTCTAACACCAACATTACATATAAAAAGAAAATGTTTTACTACCTACATGTATACCTATTTTGACACAAGACTTCACCTGATTAAACAAGTTAAAAATGACATCAAACCTTTTCCCATTAATATTATGCTGAAAAAGTTTCCTCGATAAACCAATTCTCGAAACATTATCAAAAGCCCTACGATAGTCAATAAAGGCTGTAAATACTATTGTGTTCTTAGACAAATAAATATCAAAAATACATTTTATTGAAAAGTATGATTCAAAGTGTTATGCCTCTGTATGTATCTGGGTTTTCTTCATCACCTTTTTTTCTCATATATTATTATACCTGTTGTCCACTTTTCCGGAAAATGCCGGTTTTAGGTATCAAATTGAAAAACGTCAAAAATATGAGCATCATAATATCTGCAGAATTCTTTAAAAATGCCTTTGATGTTGTATTATTCTTCAGCTTTTTAATACATAACCTTATCTCTTTCTCTGTAAAATTCAAAGTTAATAGTTCATTTTCAAATCTACAATTATACTATTTTTTTTTATTTTGAGCATCTTTATTAGTACACACATTCTCATTTAGCAAAAGTTTCTTTTAAATGTGCAGAGACCATATCAGACTTAGGTGTATTGCCTTCACTGCTTATTATATTCCAATACTCTTTTGGATTTCTTGACTTTAAATTCCTAATCTTATTATGAAATTCTTTTTTATACTTATAAAATAGTATAATTTCATTTTTTGTGTATTTTCACTAAACTCTCTCATATCATTTTATCACTGTCTAAATGTGTGTTTCTATACACATTCCTTGCTTTAATATACTTATTTCTAGATTATCTACATGTGTTATCAAAACATGGATTATTTTTTTTCATTTTCGTCACTTATAAACATTGCTATCTTTTACAATCCCAGATACATTGGCACTAGACATAATAATATTTGTAGCTTTGGAGACACAACTGTTAATATTATCCTTAGCATTCTCAACATCATGCGACTCCAATAAACTATCTAATTGATTTTCTAAAGAGCATAAATCCTCTAAATTAATATTGTGTTTGCAAGACATTACATTTTCATTGTTCCATCTAATAAATGTACTTGTTTTTTGTATATCAATATCATGAGCATTATCATCCTCATTTAGTAGCTCTACGTTGAAATTGATATTTATTGAAAAAACAGCAGCACAATAAACATCAGATAAAATATTATTGAATTCACATATTAAAAATTTAGTAATTGAAAGCATCAAAATAGGCGTAACTACCACATAATCGACAACACTGGCATCTTTACAGGTATTTATTCCACAAACGGCAGCATTTCCTAGTCTACCATTACAAATGTAAATATCAGCATTTTTACACATCTCAGTTAGTCTATGACCATAATTGTTCACTTTTATAGCTTGTGAGAATATTCTTATTACCTAATCATTCAAATTGGTTTCATTGATTATTTTACTCCTTACTTCTTCTTCAATATTCAAATTGGTAAATAAATCATCATCAAATTCTTCAAAATCTGACAAGGTACCTGTTCTTGAATTATAATCATAAAAACAAATTATTACAAATACTTTTGTCCCAAGTGTCGTAGTCAACCTCAGATCTAACAAAACGCTGTTAATTCTGACAATTTAACTCTTGTCTTGCTAGACTCGTATATAAGGTTTCAAGGAAGATTAAAACTAAAGAAAATAAACTGAAATTTATAGAATAGTATTTGAAATATGTTCAGTTAGCCAAATAATTCAATTTCGAAAATGAAAATATTTTTCATAGAAATAATTATTTTCCTTCATTTGAAGCTGGAATTTCAGCTTTAAATGAATGAAAAATATATAAAAAAAACATTCAACACCACGTGACATGAACATGAACTCCTTCATTGGGTGAATGTGGATTACTCCACTTGGGCCAGATAGTCAATGCTCTGGAAGATTTGGCATAGGCTACTAATGTCATTATCATTATTGAATTGTTAAAAATATCCGATTACAGAAGCCCAGCAGGGGCCTTTAATCATCACAAGATATAAATAGTATTATAGAAGTAGGTAATTTCCCGCCTAGATCAACTCTCATGGAAATGAAGGATGTACGTGTACGTAACTAATTATTCCATATTAAGTCTGGACAAACAGTGTGACAATGGTGAAAATACATTGGCTGAAAAAAAAAAAATTACTGCAGATGTAATTTTGATTTGACTTACTTGGTATATCTGGTGAAAGGGAATAACTCACACTTGTTTCTTCGATCTTTTATCGCGTTGTCTGCATGCTTGACTGACTTGAGGGCGGGAGCAGATATGAGATCATGTGTGAGCGAGAAGTGTCATTTGTCTGGGAAATACCAGAGCCCGAATTGTATGATAAGTGTAATCCTTTGGGCCCCATTTTCACACTGAAGCACTACATGACATATTTGGAGTTGGTTTTGTGGATCTCAATATTGTATGATCCATCAAGAATGTTCTGAGCTCTCATTTCAAATGTTACTACATACATGCATGTCATAAAATCTAGTTATTTGTATTCACTTTTAGGTGGGAATTGCGGCAGCAATTCACACCTAAAGTGAGTACAAATCAGAGTACACAAGTGGAGGGTTACAATAAATAGACACCTCTTACATTTGCGAAGATTGGGATTCGTAGCTTAATTAAATTTTCGAGTGGATGTTTGTAAAATGCCAAACAAGTAGAATCAATATATATTCTTGGCAGAATGGATAATATTTTATATCCATTCATACTTGTTTTTGTAACACACGAAAGAGTATTTTGTATACGTAAAATCAGATGACGCTGGTATACATGATATATATAGCCATTACTATGATCTTTCTTTGTGTTAAAACTTCTATTTTCATGCTTTGCTGATTTTTGTGCTCCTCAGATACTTTGCTTTGGTACAACATTGAGCACTTAATCTGTCACTAATGTTTAGCGGAAGTAATCATGACAGCTCCAGTACAGGCCAAGAATAAAACGAGTTGCCAAAACGAGCACATTCGTTAGATGACAACAAGGCTTATTTTTAATGTTTGCTAATTCTACTGCACAAAGTGGCAACTAACATGAAGTTACGATCAATTCAAAGGGATCTACAACATAAAAGTGAACGAACGTATTATTATTTATAGTCAGGTAGCTTAGCCAAATTATTGTTCCATGGCGAATACAAACACCAGAGTTTGCATGACGCTCTCTTGGGACCCACTAATTAACATTAGCCTAGGATCCCTTTTAATTTTTTTAAAAGTAAATACATTGATATAAATTTCGATAGAATATAATCAGATTCATGATTTTTGTGTCTACCATAGGGTTTTCAAGTATGCCCGACATAGTGGCGTGGCCAGAAATTATTTAAGACATTGCATTATGGGTAAAATCAAAGATTGTCTCCATTTGTATTACGATAGCATTTTCGACATAATGAACGCAAATTCATGATTTTGTTGTCTAGGGGAGAGTGGGGAGGTGTGTACCACAGGGATGAGTGGGCAACAAAATATACTAAATCAATATTTTGACCCTCAATGTCATATGACCCTAAGGACCCCCCCCCCCCCACACACACACACACACGTGATCAGCTGAGTGTTAAAGTCACAAATGCAAAACAATTCCTGGCAGTCGTAATATTATCCATTTTCTACACTGTACGTAAATCACTTCTGAGTAATATTGAGGGTTCCCGCTACAGCACATAGCCAATTGTGCATGATATATAATGTGGATATTACCAATTATTATGTCATATTTTAGTAATTTAGGAAGCCCTTTAATCTCAGGCAAAAAAATAGCTGACGTTTTTTATGCGAAAGTCAGTTTGGGGAGGAGTGGGCTATTAGAATGTGAGAGGTGTGGGCCATAGCCCACTCCTCCCATGTATCAATGACCCACTCCTCCCAATCGTTCAATATTGCTACTTTGTGACAAATTAAGATTAAAATACATCAGTGTTCCGGTCTTGCAGGGGCTGATCCAGGATCTGATAAAAGGGGGCATTGGTGGTTTGGCCGCCAATAATTTTTTGACACATTTAGGCGATTTTTTGCAACGTTTCTAACTGCTTTTCTAGCCAATTTTTTGCTGTGGTTGAATAACCAAGTCAAGACAAATATTAAACATACTAGTCAGCGAAAGCTAGAACATACTAGGCAGCCGTAAAGATCAGATATACTCTCACAATTGGCTTCACATTTATAAATCTAGTCATAGTGGCCAATGACTTTCCATTTACCCACACCAGCTGACAACTGCTATCTGCGGCACTAGCAGGTAAAAAGTTAGCTGTGCTGATTTATGCAGCACTAGCAAGTGAATGGTTAACTGTGCTAATATATATGGCACTATCAGGTAATGGGTTAGCTGTGCTGATATAGGCCGCGCCACTAGCAGGTGAAGGGTTAGCTGTGCTGATATAGGCCGCGGCACTAGCATATAGGCCGCACTTGCAGGTAAAGTGTTAGCTAAGCTGATATAGGGGCCACTAGCAGGTAAAATGGTTAGCTCTGCTGATATAAGCGGCACTATAGTGGATAAAGGGTTAGCTGTGCTGATAATTATAGGCGGCACTAGCAGGTAAAAACTTATAGCTGTGTTGATATAGGCGGCATTAGCAGGTAAAGCGTTAGCTGTGCTGATATATGCCGCACTAGCAGGTTAGCTGTTCTGATATATAAAGAGGCTCACGCAGGTCAAGAGTTGGCTGTGCTAGTACACAGCAAACATACAAACATTAACTAGAAAAAAACATTAACAAAAAATAATATGCGATAACATCGTTAAAAAACGTTTTAAAAATATGTTTATAATATTTACATAATTATGTAAAAAAAACATGTCGAAATTTTTTTTTTTCCATAAATGTTTTGCAAAATATTTTTATTTAATGTTTTATAATATCCTGTTGACCCAACGTTTTTATATAGTGAAACATATTCGTGTAACCTTTTACAAATGTTTGAAGAATGTTTTGTGTTTGCTGGGTATAGGCGGCCCCATCAGGTAAAGGGTTAGCTGGGCTGATATAAGCGACACTAGTAGGTACAGGGCTAGCTGTGCTGATAATTATAGATGGCACAGCCACCAACAGGTTAAGGTTAGCCGTGTTGATATAAGCAGCAAGTACTAAGGGTCAGCTTTACTGATATATGCAGCATTAGTAGGCAAAGAGCTAGTTGTACTGATATAGGCGGCACCAGCAGGTAAATGGTTAGCTGTGATGATATAGGTGGCACTAGCAGGTAAATAGTTAGCTGTGCTGATATAAGACCTATGCGGCAATAGCAGGTGAAGGGTTAGCTGTGCTGATATAGGCGACACTAGCAGGTAAAGGGTTAGCTGTGCTGATATAGGCGGCCTTAGCAAGTGAAGGGTTAGCTGGGCTGATATAGGCGGTCTTAGCAAGTGAAGGTTCAGCTGTGCTGATATAGGCGGCACTAGCAGGTAAAGGGATCGCTGTGCTGATATAGGTGGCATTAGCAGGTGAAGGGTTAGCTGTGCCGATATAGGTGGCACTAGCAGCTAAAGGGTTAGCCATGCTGATATATGCGGCCTTAGCAAGTGAAGGACAGCTGTGCTGATATAGGCGGCATTAGCAAGTGAAGGGTTAGCTGGGATGATATAGGCGACACTAGCAGGTAAAGGGTTAGCTGGGCTGATATAGGTGGCCTTAGCAAGTGAAGGTTCAGATGTGCTGATATAGGCCGCACTAGCAGGTAAAGGGATTGCTGTGCTAATATAGGCGGCATTAGCAAGTGAATGGTTAGCTGTGCTGATATAGGCAGCACCAGCAGGTATGGGTCAGCTGTGCTGATATAGGCGGCACCAGCAGGTGAAGGGTTAGCTGTGCTGATATAGGCGGCACTAGCGGGTGGAGGTTTTGCTCTGCTGATATAGGCGGCACTAGCAGATAAAGGGTTAGCAGTGCTGATATATGCGGCACCAACAGGTGAAGGCTTAGCTGTGCTAATATAGGCATCTTTGCAGGCAGTCACTAACACAGCAACATGATCTCAAACTGTTTGTCTGCCCAGTATGGCAGGCAGGTGGCAGTGATTTTGATGCCGGGGGGGGGGGGGGTGTAGTAACTGCAGCAGTCCGTCACTATGAAGCCAGGGGACCGCCGGCTCTACCTTCCGTGTGGAATATTTTGTTTATTTTATGTATGTTCAATCTTTAAAAAGGTCTGAACTCTGGTACATAATATGATCTCTATACTTTATTGCTCGATAGTTGCAGTATATAGACTAAGCTCAGGTTCAACTACCGGCCCAGTCCTCCCTACAATGTGGCCCGATCCCCCCTGTTCAGAGTGGGCCACTTTTTGATGACCTAGTTAGTCGCTAAGTGACCGCCGGCTCTATGCCTACTCTGGGGTTTTCAGGTATGTCCGGCATAGTGGTGTGACTGGAAAATACTTTAGAAATTGCATTATGGGTAAAATCTAAGATGCATTTGTGCAAACCAACAAATAATATAATTTTCAACAGAATGGAAGCCTATTCGAGATTTCGGTATCTGCCATATAGTATTTAAATATACGCCCCAGTATGAGTGGCAAACTCATCTTATACAGTCTAGATAGCGAAAACCATGGAAGATGACCGCTAGAGAGCCATGACATGTGTCGACCATAGGGTTTTCAGGTACGTTATATAGACATATATAGGGGGCTACTGACTTTATTTGGGTCTGAAGTTTATGCACATTAGCCAATGAACATGTATTAGACCTATTTTGTTATTGCTAATATATAATTATAATAGCAATAAAATAGCCAGTTTTACGGTTATTTGATATCCTCCAATTCTCAGTGGTGGTCTCACAAACACATTTTTGGTATATTATTTCATCACACAAATCCGTTTAAAATGTTGACAAGTCTCTTCCAATCTTTACTGAGAATGACTGTTTATTATATTTGATATGCGCTGTACTGGGGCGAATTTTATCTGGGATTCAAAAAGTGTTAGAAGTGAAATGAAATATTTTATCATAAAACAGCTCGTTGTCTGGGACCAAACTGGTGGTCAAAATCATCAAAATATAATTTTGAAGAAAAAACCTAAATAATTGAGGCAAATAGGTAAATATATATATGCGTAACGAAGATAGTGCCATGTACATTGATGTTATGGATATTCATTTGTGGCCGCTACCATGCAGTGCACCCATAATACAGTAGGTACAATTTCTGAAAAGCTATGTACGTCACGAGAAAGAAAGATCGACAAAAAGACGGCCGTTTAGAATATTGGCGTAACTACTTTAAGATTGGATATAGGCTGGATGAAAATGCAACAGAACATCTATTATGTATCACAGGGAAAGTGACGAAAATTGTAATACCAAGAACGCTAATATTGCGCGCTGTACAGATATAAATATAATCTAATACTATGCGATGCCCACCAAAGGCGAGACGGGCGAACGATGTACATATGACTGCACTTGCATGGTAAATGACAACAAATGTCAAAACCCACATGTATAATGATAAACTGAAAGACGCAAAAAATTCCTTTTCTTGGTATCACGAAAATAATTTACCGAAATTATTGATTATAATATATAGACTATATATATGTTATAAAAAATAGGTCAAAATCAGTTAACTTATCAACAATGCAAAAATAATTACCAAAACTACCCCAGTACTTAATAGGTGTTGTATATAAATAGTGACGCCATGCACATTTTTTAAGTGTATCAGGTATAGAAATACCTCAAATAATTGTACCAATTACCTCATGAAATTAACAAACTGATCCGTACGCCAATCGAGTTCAGTACTACACTGAAAAAACTGATTTGTTGTCAGATGTTTTTTATTGTCAACCAGACAATCGGATAAACAAATGAAATGAAATGAAAAGAATCGGACCTTAGGCCACGTTTGCTCACATACAGGCTAAATTGGGCCAGGAGAACATCCTGGGGATGGTGAGATGAGTGAGATGACACTGCCCTCAAGACACAGGATTCGAAATCCAAACCCTGGAGGTCCGAGGTCGAGCACGCTACCTCTCCGTTACAGAGGCTCCCCACAATACCGAGTTTTACGAGTGGATGGGAAAAAACATTTTTGTTTCTTTCAAACCGCCGAGACCGGGAAACGAACCCCGAACTCTAGTGTGAAAGGCACAATGTTTAACCACCACCCCAGGACACCCGCCCAATTGGATAAACAGTCACAAGGATATTTTTTTTATTACCTTTTTTAGACAAAAAAAAATTTCCTACCTTGGAATTATTGCCAAAATATTATGAAATATTAAGCGGAAATTATTTTCAGACAATAAAACGCTATAAATATTGACAAATGACCCCTAGTAGATAAAATGTGCTGTATATAATAAAAAATGTCCCACATGTACCTTATGAAATCAACAAACTAAGTGTGTGGTGGGGGAACCAAAACCTTAAAGAAACCTCTTTTGAAACTTGGCTCTTGGATTATTTCAACATTTAAAATAAAGACGTATAATTAGCACTGAAATAGTTGAGGGGTCCAAGCAAGAACATGCTAACTCATTTTTTTGCCGTTTTGAAAAAAAAACTTTGAAAATGTTTTTACTCGTACAAAATACCTGTAAATGCTAGTGATTTGAATCAGAGAGTATCTTACATGAACAGAGACCTGGGGCCAGCTGCCACCTATCTACGGTCAGATGACTCCACGATCACCATCGGAGCCGAATCACGCTCCATAATCATTGCGTGATCAAGATCTGCTAAAAGCAGCTCGAAACTTTGCAATCGTCTCACACAAGTTCCAAAGTGAGTACAAATTAATCACTTTCTACCTCAATCTTTAAACCAAGAATAACATGTTCTCTACTACATCTTTTGTGTTTTAAAAAATGGCAGCCATTGTCAGTTTTAGCTATAAACAAATTGGTTTCTTCGGTAAACTTTTAATATGTTATTCCTCACTACATTAGCTACAAATGCTGAGCAATTCAGCTTAGTGTTATTTCTATCTGGATCGGGGTCAAATCAGACATAATGCTCTTAGACTCAGGAGTCAAAACTAGATTAATTTGTACTGTTCAATACAGCACGCGAAGCAATTAAGGTCATGTATCGCACAGACCTCGCCCAGTAACACAAAACATTTCACAATGCTAGTCCAATGTCGAAGACGTTGGGCCGTCGTAGTATAAATGTTATACAAATGTTTATTGTTTAGTCCTACTGGGCGTATACGTCTGTTACAATCAAGTGCGTTTCAGGGCACAGTACTACTATCCTCACTAACAAGCAGGATACGTTGAACCGATGTTGTTTTAATGTTGGATTAGAGTACACACAACGCTGATCCAACATTAAACACCATTTGCCAACCATCTCGTGATTGCTGGCACGTCCATCGAGCCCTAAATAATCACCCTGAGAATAAATGATGGCACATCATGACCTGAAACCAGGGGCTCGTATCCTTCTACTGTGTGAAGGTCAACTTTGTCAAGTGGGCTATGTGACTCCAACGATTCCACCCTGAACCGTGTTTTGTTGCAAATTATTATAAAACTAGAACAGGTGTTTCCGAACTCCGAGGCCCGGCTTTAGTCTGTTTAGTGCTAAAGACAACAAAATCGGCTTAATATATTTGCAACACGTTATGTAACAGCTTCTTATTAATACGAGATTATTTTTAATGCGACGGATTATATGAACATAATATTATGACATTGATTGATAAATAGTTTCAGACTTTACTACAATAAATGGAAAAAATATAAGTTTATGTGGGGCTAAATGAAACATATCTAATTGAATAATTAGTTAAATACCTAAAAAGTAGAAATTACAAAATTAAAAACATTTAGCTTACTGGCGAGCCTTCATCAAGGGGGGGGGGGGGGATTGGAAAATTACTATCAGGTCTGGTGTGTTCTTTATATTGCCTCAGATGTTGTTACTCAGTGTCTTTATTAAGGCACGCTTTATTAATGGCAGTATTCATGTGATATTCTCGCAGATATACAGTGAAAAACCTTGAATTATGATTATGATTATCATTTTCAATAAAAGGCATGTTAAATGTATCCCTGTTAAAATAGACTAAATATTGTGTAGGAATCAGATTCAATTGAAATCGTGCATTCTCCGTTCTTTGTTACGAGCATTGTGAGTAATTTTGGGCTAATGCTGAATTTCTGAAAAAGTGATTGGTGGACTGAATATCCTCCCTATTTTATTTTAATGGTGGCCCAACGTCGCAACGTCAGTGGCCAGACATGAAATATAAACCTGAAGTCAATGTCTACCTTTATCAAGTTCACTATACCTAGCAAACACGAAACGTTGAACCAATATTGGTTAATTCTGGGCCAGCGTTGTAGACTATGAGCCAACCATCAACAGGACTAACGTCACGGCGTGTTAGGTACCTGGAATCCCAAGGTACCAGTATGTCTGGTGACCGTATTCTGTTTGCTCTTTGAGGCTTTTATTCTTATTTAAAAAAAAACATCTCAAGGGGTCCCTTTAACATTCCTAGATACCATGTTGAGATGTCTCCAAACATAAATTTAGCTTTTTAAGTATTTTATTTGTATTTTAAACACATACCCACTTCCGGTCTATTTTAGCGGTAAAATGCTGGTTTAATGATTCTCCGCTTTGACATAATCTTCCATAACACAAGTCCTTCTACACAGATTAGCCTGATTTTTTTCAATCTTAATTTAAAATAGCCTAGTCATTACCGAGTAATAGACATAACTTGATATCTCCAATATAAATAGTTGTTTTTAAATTGACAATGGTAAAAATAAACCGTAAAAAATTTAGATAATTATTCAATTTGAGAAAGTTGAATTATTTGTTTCTATTTTAATGTTGGATTGGGTTGGATATGATCATGAGCTCCTTAGTTGTGCAAATATGCAACTCTATTTTGTAGTTATTATCGTGCATAGATTAGTTATGTTATAATGCATCTTCGGGGATGCAGGCATGTGTTCGGTATACAGCCGCTGCGCCGTCCCCGTAGCTGGCAATGATAAAAATAAGGTGTAAGCCGCTCAACCAAATCACACGTAATTTTGTATAAAGACACTGCACTGTATGGTTGCAAAACAAAGGGATGGTGATTACAGTTCAGATTTTTTTACGAAATTGCAGCTATTAAAAATTTCGATTATTTGTGAACGCAATATCCACAAAATCTCTAATCCGAGGTGATTATGTAGGGATTGTTTATCTGTTTTACCAGAGGTTTTGGTCGCGTTTTAGCAATTTTAATAAAATAGCGGTCATTTGAATGTTGTAATTACGTTATTTCAAGAACCGCTTCTAAGCTTTACTTGTGATTGATAAGTAAACACTTAACTGCATGGCTGCAAATGAAAAGTGATTTTCAAAAAATTGTAGTTATTTGTCATTTTTGTGCTATCTTTTTGTTGTGATCTCGTCATTTTGTCTGACAACAATAGTTAAGTATAATGACAGTAGCATCCGAAATCAGTACCTCTGACTGAGCGGGCCATCGTTTGTGGACCAAACGGAATAAGACATGAACATGATGTGATGTTTTAACACTGATCAAACAAGTTGAGCGTGTTTGTATTTTGGTTCAAACAAGTAATTAAGTTTATACATGACTGAAGCTGTGGCCACACAACCTCATAAAAACATTTCTGTCAATGATGAGCCCAGGTTGGTGAATATAGAAACAACATTATTTTACCAAAACTAGACGTATTTACAACAGTAAGAAAACTCAAGAAGCCAAAACAGACATGACAGCTAGTAGTAAATCATACAAAGCATCATTGAATAAAGCCTTTAATAAATATCAAAAAGACATGCAAAACAAAATACGAAATCTGAAATCGACTGATCCAAAAGTGTATTGGCAGATTATAAATAAATCAGCTGACGATCACACTAGACAAGAGGTAAAAAAAATATCAATGCAGATATTTGTTGAACATTTTAAAAAACTTAACACTAATGACAGTAAAAGAGACGAAGGAGATGTAACTGATAACACAAATATTGACAATTTAAATGTAGAATTAAACAAACCTTTTAAACCAGATGAAGTTAAAAAATCTATTAAAAAATTGAAAAAAAATAAAGCTTGTGGCAATGATCAAACGAATTTTTAAAATCGTCAGGTGATTCTATGATTAATGTGTTTACAAAACTTTTTAATTTGGTATTACAAACGGGAATAGTCCCAGAAGAGTGGTGTATCAGTAATATTATACCTTTGTACAAGAACAAATGCGACATATGTAACCCTGATAATTACAGGGGTATTTCAATTGTTAGTTGTTTCGGAAAATTATTTACGTCAGTCCTAAACCAAAGGTTAGGCATATTTATTGATGGCTATGGCCTAATTGGTTCCGAGCAAGGTGGTTTCAGAAAAGGACATTCTACCATTGATCACGTTTTTGTCCTCAAAACACTTATTGATTTATATCTCAATAAACGGAAACGTATATATTGTTGTTTTATAGATTACAAAAAAGCTTTCGACAATGTTTCCCGAGTTAGTTTATGGACAAAAATGCTATCTTTAAATATAAATGGCCAAATACTAAACGTAATAAAAAACCTGTACTCAAATGCCAAATGCTATATAAAAATGAATGGTAAATTATCGAATGTATTCAAGTCAGAGATAGGGGTCAGACAAGGTGATAATTTATCGCCTTTGTTATTCTCGATTTATTTATCAGATCTGGAAAGTTTCCTTAGTTCAAAATACGGTGGTTTAGCATATATTTCCGAACTGACAGAAAATGATGATGATCTTTACGAATATATTAAAATGTACATTAATTTATATGCAGACGACACAGTTATTCTCGCAGAGTCACCAACAGAGCTTCAAATGTCATTAGATGCTATGCAGTCGTACTGTAATATATGGAAGTTAAATATTAATACCAGCAAAACAAAAATAGTAATATTTTCATAAGGAAAAGTTCGAAAATATCCTAAGTTTAACTTCCGAAATTCAAGTATTGATGTCATAGACAATTTCATCTACCTTGGTAATGTATTTAATTATAATGGAAAGTTTGGCAAAGCTAAAAAAAATGTTTTTAATAAAGCCAGTAGAGCTATGTTTTCACTTTAAAAAAAATCTAGAGTGTTGAATTTACCTATTGATTTACAGCTAGACCTTTTTGACAAGCTTGTCACACCAATACTTTTATATGGAAGTGAGATTTGGGCCTATGAAAATAACGATATCATTGAAAAGCTCCATTTGAGATATTGTAAATATATATTATGTGTTAATAAAAGCACCACATCTTCGATGGTATACGGCGAATTGGGCCGTTATCCATTGAATATTGAATACACATCAAGATGTATTTTATTTTGGGCACGTATTATTTCAGGCCCAGTTTCAAAACTGTCAGTAAAAATGTATAATTTATTGTATAAAATGTATAATCTAGGTATTTATAATTCACCCTGGCTATCTTTTGTCAAATCTACTTTATTGTCTGCTGGGTTTGGATATGTTTGGCGAGATCAAAAGATACCCCGTACATTTGAATATTTTAAAAAAGTTTTTAAAACTAGACTTAAGGATCAATACCTTCAGACTTGGACAGATGATGTAGCATCAAATGCAAAATGTATAAATTACCGTATGTATAAGTCGGATATATCGTTAGAATTCTACATTACTTTTCTACCTATGAAATTAAGAACCGTTTTTAGTCGTTTTAGGTGCAGAAATCACAAATTACCTGTAGAAACTGGCATTTATAAAAACATCCCAAGATCTGAAAGAGTATGCGTTAAATGTAGTCAGTCAGAAATTGGTGATGAATTTCATTATATATTTAACTGTCCATTTTTTGCTGATCAGAGACGCACATACCTACCGAAGTATTGTCATATACCCCCTTCGGCACCCAAATTCAAACGCATAATGAATGATAAAACAAAATTACGTAGTTTGGCGAATTTCATTAAGATTATTTTAGAAAGTGTGAAGTGAAAAAACTGTAATTGATTGTATAATAATGTATACATTATTATGTGTTATGTTGTATGTTTTGCTTATTACATTCACTGTCATTTTCTTGTATTCCTCCATGTGAGGCTTAAAGAATAAACACTTGAACTTGAAAAAAAAAAAAAAAAAAAAAAAAAAAAAGGATACTAGAAAAAAACACTATAATACGAATATACATGATAATATCAGAGGTATAGAGACATGCACAATCATATATATGGTGTTATTCATCTGTAATTATGAGTTTGATACAAAAAATTAGAGCGGGCTATAAGTTCTTTGATTGACATAATATTCAGTGGTGTACCATAAATATCAAGTAATTGAGTTATTGTATTTGTCAAGACAATCGTCATCTACTAATATTATGTCGACTGGTGATGTTTCTTTGTTGCTAATTGTTAGATTTATAGCCCAAAAGATATGCAATATTGTTCTTTGTATATTCAGCTGGGGTGAAGATGCCATACATGATATAGTGTGAATGTTTACTTTATACAAACGTGTAAATACATTTTAGCCTTATCTATGTGGGTTATTTCAAGAAAGGAGTCATTTTGGATACAGTACACATTTTTGGTGGGAAGGCATTCGATAATCGCATATGCGGTCAATCTCTTATAAAAATCACATCTACGCAAATTTGTACTATCAACAACGTAAGAAAACCACCAAATTATTTAAGCCATATAGCCAAATGGGGAAATGTTTTATCTGGTATACCATACTTCTACAGCTATAAAGAGATTTATTCGGATCTAGCATGTTGATTTTCCTGTCAGGAATTATTTCTGTATTTATCCCAATCCCGAAAATTGGGCATTTTTCTTGTTTATTTACACGTTACGTTTCGGTGAAGGCAATAAACATGCGCGTAAGTCCCGTTTATTTGCATACTTCAGTAAATATTTTTTACATATATATTGTATGTGTAAACAGAAAAATGTATTTATACTTTTATGTAAATTAAATATTGCAATTATACGGCATCTTTACCCTACTGATAATAGAGATCCCAAGGGATGTCATCAAAATGTATAGTATCTAAGCTGAAGCAGTCTAGATATTGTATTATTTTAATAGTTTCTTCTGATGCATCAATCAATGTGTCACACAGATCGATTGCAAGAACTACAATAAGGAATGCTACCCACACAATGTTTTGTAACAATATTACAATCATGTTAATCGGGCAAAATATGGGACATATGTGTGATGATTTACATTGCGTGCTATTCGCATTAATACTCAATGATGTTGGGCTATTTCTTCCACATTGGTCGCCGAAGTGGAGGGGGTATTATCTCTCACATAGGGTATGGGAGCTTCCCCAAGGAATTTGTTAAATCTTGGAAAGCCTGCTATGCAGTCTGGTGGTATTTCTGGGCTTCTTAATTGGCTGAAGCAGTAGGCTACCCTATATCATAAGTGTAACATTAGTCAGGCAGATTAGCATAACAATCGTGCAAATCCGGGGGAAAGTGCCAAATTTGGCAGGGAATTAAGGTTTAGTACATAAAAAAGCATCTAGGGTGGATCCAGGTGGACCCACCAACATAGCGGCCATTTTGAACAAATCCAAAATGGCCGCCACCCGGCTGCGTGAAAAATGAAACTTTTGAACCAATTGCCGTAAAATGTTGTGTAATACCTCTTTTGGTAGGTTTTGGCGTATGAGGAATCCATTTATGAGGTTATTTTAATGGTCAAGGCACTTGTTTTGCAAGGTCATCTATCACTTTCAGTGAGCGAAGGGAAGTATGTTTATCCGTGTAACCGTGTAATCATTTTTATATTCTTCCCGACTGATAATGTTCCAATGTGATCGACAAATAAAAGGTTACAGATAAGTAAAAAGACTCACCATAGGTTTAACAATGTTTAATAACATACATTCATCTTCTTAGCTCAAAAAAGTAGACAAGGCCAAACTATATCATTAGCCGATCATGCATTAAAACAATAATGCAACAGGAGCTGTTCATGAGTCTGGAAAAAATCAGAGTGATGCGCAAGGGAGATTCGCCTTGTTACATTTGCAATTTACGGCAAATGACTTTTTACATTCACAGCGAATGAGAATGGAGCAGTTCTTGCTAACATCGGAGAAGGATGTTCAGAAAGCGACCAACTCGTTTTTTTTCAGTCATCATCCAGTCTGTGTATGATGGAATTGTCTGTTGTCGTTCAAGC
This sequence comes from Flabesymbios commensalis, assembly GCA_964017125.1. Taxonomy (NCBI): domain Eukaryota; kingdom Metazoa; phylum Annelida; class Polychaeta; order Terebellida; family Flabelligeridae; genus Flabesymbios; species Flabesymbios commensalis. The sequence goes on along the minus strand of OZ024918.1, from coordinate 32,231,461 downwards.
ACATGCCCCCATATGAATCGTTTGCAATGCACAAGAAGTGCAGCCTATATATGTTGGAGGAATGAAATCTAGCAATTTTGTTCCTTTGCTGAACAAGTATTTACGAGCCTGATTTACACGGGTTGCTGGACATGATTCACTATTATAGTAAAACTACAAACCGCTCCAAGATAGCCACGTGTTCGATCTCTATGGAAAAGGAAATAGGGGCACTGTTGAGAGCCAGAAGTGTTTCAGTTAGGTCTGGGAAACCCTTCCAGATTTTCCAGGCAGTTTTCTTTCCGATGCCAAAGAATTTGCTGGTAGAATCACATCCTGTAAATGCGTGAAACAGTGGCAATGAACGACTTGTGTCTGGGCACAGGCATTTGCATAGTTATTTATATTGCAAGCATTTGCATAGTTATTTATATTGCAAGTTCTGATCAGTCAATGGCTACAGTCCATATATATAGAAATAGACAAGGTATGAGACGCCCCCCCCCCACCCCTTCATGGCTTTATAGAGAGATCCTTTGGTCGACTTTCCGCATCAGCCTATGTGCTATATTTAGTAAAATTGCGTCATTTTCTCTCCTAGGGCTGATTGGTCAAGATAAGTGCCGTCATGAGACGTCTTAATAATATGGGCTCCATAGGGTAACATCATTTATGATTGCCTATTTTCAATGATTAATTTACAGTGCTATATATAAATGGACAACATTAATGAGTGAAACTAGATAATTAACATATTTTGTGACTATAAAAAATCGTCCTGGTGTAAAAGATGATTAAATAAATATGATATTCAGTCAGGTTGTAGTGATGTGTAACCAACTGGGGTAGTGGATGTAACTTATCATTGTTATGAGCCTTCATGTACACTTGCCACGCAAACTAGAGACGTTAAACCAATGTTGAAACCAATGTTGATGTTGGGCTACCGTCTTCGACATCAGCCCAACATTAAGCCAACATTGAGTCAACGTCTCGTGGTTTGTAGGTGTAGCACGTGGATGTAGATGTTTCCGTTTCACTCAGCTGTACACATCAGGGAGTTTACGTGGATGGAGCATTTGTACAATAAGGCCTATCATTAGTGAAGACATTTTACATAATAGTGTTCACGTTTTAAACATTTTTTTTTATGATTGACAAACGCTATGAAACACTCAATCTGCCAATTGAATGCCATAATTTGATCATTACGGGGCAGTGTCGCACTGGGAAAACCTAAACTTTAAGAAAACTAGTAGATCTACCTCTGTTTAAATGAAGCAAAATTACGATTAGGCCTACTGGCTTGCATTCCTACTGAAATGGTTATTGAACCACCAGTATTAAAGTGGGGGTCAGCATCAGGCATGGTTCTAGGTTCCAACCCTCAATGTTTTTTAGAAAAAATAGATGAATGTATTTTGGCGCCAAAATAGACCATTACGGCCAACTGTAAATGCGAGTTTGCCATATATATACTTTTGTATGTCTTACGAGTATGGGGATTTCTCTGGGATCCATCATTGAAAATACATTGGCACAACATTTTGATCGCTAACACAACATAAGACTAATATTGCAATGACACTGCACTCGGGTATTTGTTATATATTTCCTATATTCCTATAACTTTTTCATAATTTTGATTGCGAACTCTGCCTCTGAGATATCCTTATAGTTTATAACTGAAGCTGTTTCACCCCCCCCCCCCCCTCCCCCATGTATAATTATCGTCCCCGTGCAGCTATGTCAAAGGGAAATTACTATAGAAATTAAACGAGACACAGTCCAGTAACATAAAAAACATGTCAGCTCACACCGGCGCCACGTAACCGGGGGGGGGGGGGGATACACGGTTAAATATGCTATTTTGTTGAATGTGGTGTTGGTATTAAAAGTGTCCACATGTAATACACCCACACTGTTTTTAATTTTATATATATGCCAAGGGCTGATCTAGGATTGCTTTAAACAGATCTAATGCATTATCAATGTGGAATAGTGTCAGCTATTTTGATTATATGTGATCTTCTGAGCAATTTTTTTCAAAATGGCTAGTAGCTACATGGAATGGTCTATTTTTGACCATATTCACGCACACAGAAACTTTGAAACTATGATCCCAAGGGGCGCAGCCCTCTATTATTTAAAGTGGCTGATGTATCGAAAACTGTGCATCTGGTCAGAGGCTAAAAAGGTATTAAATGTAACCCTTATTCACCTGCAACTATATTATGTACGTGGGTTACAGCCCCCCTCAACCCCCCAAAAAAATTGTCGGCTATTTGGTTTCTCTAAAATTTCTGGCCATTTTGAGCTTTGTCGACCATTTTGGATTTCTATTACGTACGTTTTTCTACGATCTTAAAATCATATACGACGTACTTAGTACTACTATACTCTTCAGGGTGTAATTTTCGGTCCTTACTAGCCTCAGATGCACCGTTTCATTTTGTTTTTATTGTTATTCATTTTGGATTCAGGTAAATCCGAAATCGTTTTTAGCAATTGATTTTAGCATACAGGATCAAAACCCCTAATGACCCAAATGTCACTCATGTGTTAGGCTCAGACGCACAATTTGCGAGGTATGTGTAACAATGTAAAGTAACAGGTGGCTAAATTGGGGTTTCGGTAAGTAAAGGGTAGAATAAACATGCTGTCCTGGGCTGTTTACATGTGAACCACATGGTGGAGACGGTACTGCGACAAGTACTAATTGTCATACAGGACGTCCCCTATTTCTAGAGGCCTGTGTGAGTCGGTTCTGGAAAACAGCCCAGGAATGTGAATGTATATCAAAGTAAGGATCCTGATTGGTGGAGATGTCATTTCACCACAGGAAGTGACCGCGCCCGTCGGGATCCGCTATAAAGGAAGGCGCCCACAGCCTTCGAGAGGAAATTCAGAGGAAAATTCAGAGGAAAATTCAGGGAGAAATTGGGGAGTATTGTAACAGAGACGTTTCGGGTTTGGCTAAGTTTAGTGGGAGTTGCTTCGGTATCTAACATCTTGTAGATCACTGAAGCAACAGCAAAATTACACAACGAGATATAAGTACTAACATCAGTGTACTGAGAAATTGAATGTTTTATGCTTAATATATATTTTATATATATTCAAGAGTTAATTTAACTTTATCCACGAGTGTTGTGTTTGCCGTGCCAGAACAATTGGACACCCGACGATAGCGTGTCAACGTATCACGGATAAGACCCGTTTACATTGGTGCCGTGACCAGGATTTGCGTCACGGATAAAACCAGTTTACATTGGTGCCGTGACCAGGATTTGTGTCACGGATAAAACCAGTTTACATTGGTGCCATCTGACAGGATTTTAATGTGAAAAGCAAATTAAATCAATGCAAGAACCTTGGTTGAACAACGTTGGAAAAGTTACAAAGTGACTTGTCTTGGCACGGCAAAACAAATATCAGTGGATAAATACTAGTTAATGAACGTAGTGGTGGCTATATCAAACCACCACTTTTATCGAGACGAGACGGAGGACAAATAATCAGGATCCAGACGCAGCTGGGCGTGGACATATATACTGACGGGATCAAGGACGGAGCTGGGCGCTGACAGACTGACGGGAGTTACCAGGAGGAACAAAACAAGATCTACACAACAGCTACGCAACGTTGGGATCGTTGTCTAGACACAAACACCTCGATACACTTGCAGGTCAGTTAAATTCTAGGCTGCTATAAATAAAATTGTCATTTGTATCATTATTATTATTATTTGGAACTAAATATTATTAGCAACAATGGCTAATGACCCATTAGAGGTACAAAATCAACAATTATCCCAACTAGCGGGTATTTCAGGTATATTAGGCAAAACACACTGCGATAACGCAATTTCTAAATTCACTGGGGAAACCAAAAAGTTCAGAAATTGGGTTAAAAGCATAGAGAAACATGTAAAAATTATGGCCAAACATGAGGATGAAGCTGTGGGGATAGCATACCAGGCTTCTGAGGGATTGGTGTCAGATTTTATAGGCAGATATACTACTGCCCATTCGCCCACAGTATGGGCTGACCTAAAAAAAGAACTAACCGCATATTTTGGGGAAGTGACGGATCCGCAACAAGCTTTGTCAATGTTGCGACGGACACGTCAAAAACATACTGAAGGAGTACAAGTATATGCCGAGCGCATGCTTGCACTCGCGGAAGACGCGTGGCCTGACAGAATCACAGACAAGTTGGTACAATGCCAACTTGTAGATATTTTCGTGGACGGACTGACATCTGATACGATAGCCAGGAAATTAATGCGCCAACAGCCGGAAACAATGGAAGCTGCTGTAAAACTAGCAGCTACGGAACAAAATTTAGATATGAGGTTTAAATTACGAAATAGAAAAACGGGACATGAAGACAGAAACGATAGGGTCGAGGAGCCGATGGAGGTTGACAAATTTTATGGTAAATGCCACCGTTGCGGTAAAATAGGGCACAGAGCTTATTCTTGTGGCAAGGGTACGACAGGTCGCCATGGTGCGACGGGAGCAATACGTAGGGTAGAGGCACAGCCGCGACGATGCTGGTGCTGCGGGGCCGAGACACATTTCAAAAGGGATTGCCCCCATAAACACATTGCGTACAGGCGACCCTGTCCTGCCTGCGGGGAAAAGGGTCACCTACAAAAAGCCTGTAGAAAAGGGTTAAACGGAAACGTCCAGAATTAAAAAAAGCCCCGATTCTGGACTCAAATAGACAAAAGGGTTCTAACATTTGTGAAGTTAATTTAGAGAAAGAGGACTGCTCCTCAGTACTAATAACAATTGGAAGACAAAGATTTCGAGCCTTAATTGACACAGGTGCTCAAGTGTCAATCATTTCAGACAGGATTATGCACAGATTAAAGGGTCATGATCTACTAGAAAATACACAGTTAAAGCTACGGACTGTCAATGGTGGTAAAATAAAAATTGCCGGCATCGCCGATGTGAAATTCAAAATAGGAAAATTGTATAAGAAACACCCTTTTTACGTAACAGAAGGTGTCTCTCAAAATGTGATTTTGGGGAGAGATTTTCTGGTTACAAATAAAGTTAAACTGGATTTCGAAAATACCCAGCTTACAATTGACCAACAAACTATACGCATGGAAGATGACGCATACATAGCCTCCTTTGTGAGATTAGCCCAGGACGTTGTTTTGCCACCACAGACAGCTGCCGTATGCAATACCAGACTAAAACACGGGGGACTTGAAAAAACGGTATATAATATTAGTGCAATCAAAACAGGGTTTATGGAAAGAGAACCGGGTCTGTTAGTGACAAATACCATAGCCGAAAACAAAAACAAAAAAATTCCCATACAAATCTGTAACCACACAAACCGCACATTTAAGTTACGCAAGGGCAATGTGGTCGGTAAAGCAGAAAGGGTTAATGTGTCGTGTATACAATCTGTCAACTATCCGGGGCCAAAGACTGGGGGAGGTGAGTACCAATCAGAGACTGCTAGACGTAAACACGACGGAGGAAGTGAGTATCTAGAGTCTGTGGACTCAGAGTCTACAGTGACGGGGGGAGGTGATGAGGCCGTGTTAGAAGTAGGACAAATAACTGCACCCCCTGAGTATCAGAATCAATTACAACATTTGATTAGTCTGAATAAGGATTTATTCGCAGAAACGGATAAAGACTTAGGCAGAACCAAAGCGGTGAGTATGAAGATAGATACTGGTGATAACCCGCCCATCAGGTTACGCCCGTATCGGACAGCCATAAATCAGAGACGAGTCATTGACGACGCCGTGAATGATATGTTAAAGAATAACATAATCAGGCCAAGTCATTCAGAATGGTCGTTTCCAGTAGTTCTAATTGAAAAATCGGATGGATCAAAACGATTTTGTGTTGATTTTCGGAAATTGAACAAAATTACAAAATCATACGTTTGGCCACTACCACATATAGATGATATATTAGCATCTATGGGAAAGAAGAAACATTTTACCTGTTTGGACCTTAAATCTGGGTACTGGCAAGTAGAATTAGACCCTAAAGACCGCAGTAAAACGGCTTTTGCTTGTCACAAAGGTTTATATGAATTTAATGTGATGCCATTTGGCCTGTGCAACGCTCCTAGCGTATTTCAAGAATTGATGACATATGTACTTGAAGGAATCAGTGGTGAATATGCCATCGCATACCTTGATGACATCATCATTTATTCTGAGACAGAACATGAACATTTGATCCATCTTCAAAATATATTTGACAGATTAAGAAAATTTGGACTGAAATTGAAAATGTCAAAATGTGAATTCATGAAACCAAAAATTAATTATTTAGGATTTATGGTTGGTCGTGAGGGGTTAGAAGTTGACCCAAACAAAGTAGAGGTTATACAAAAGATGGCGCCACCAACTGATGTCCGGGGCATAAGATCATTCATTGGGTGTGTGTCGTGGTATAGGCGGTTTTGTCCGAAGTTTTCTGAAATCGCGACACCCCTAATTGCCCTGACTAAGAAACATGCCAGATTTACCTGGACCAAGGCATGCCAGGACTCATTTGAACAATTAAAAACTATGATGACAGAAGCGCCGATCTTAGCGTACCCAGATCCTAGCAGAGAGTATATACTATATACAGACGCTAGTGATCAGTGTGTGGGTGCGTTATTAGCGCAAGAATCAGATGACGGAGAGAAGGTCATACATTATCTGTCACATAAGTTGTCTGACTCACAGAAAAAATGGCCAACTATTCAAAAAGAAGGATTTGCGATTGTATACGCACTTGAAAAATTAAATCATTATTTACAAGGGGCTAAATTTGTGATTCGAACAGATCATAAACCACTAAAATACTTGTTTTCTGCTGAAATGAAAAACAGAAAAATTCAAATGTGGGCCATAAAGATTAGTGCATATAATTGTTCAATTGAGTATCTGGAAGGTAAGAAAAACACACGTGCAGACATGTTGAGTCGGCTGCCTGTATCACAAGTTGATGAAAACATGCCAGAGGTAGGTATGTTCAACTCTAATGTAGTTGCAGCGCGTGATGCGAAAAGTGACAACATAGCAGACATGTCAGACGTCAAGACAGACGACGAATCTGCATTGATGTTGCCAGATATGGAAAAAGAACAAAGAGATGACCCACAGTTGCAATCCCTCATCCGAGATATGGAGAGTGGATCAGCAACAAAAGGTTCATTAAAGAGATATATCATGATGGATAAATTATTGTATTACTGTGTTGAGGGGGCAGAAATACAATTAAGACTGATGGTTCCAAAAAAATATCAGGACATGGTGCTGCAGCAATTTCACGAGAGCTGTGCGCACTGGGGACCAGATAAGACATACAAGCTCATAACCAACAAGTATCATTGGGTAGGGTTGTACAGGGATGTTTTAAGTCATATTGATAAATGTGTACCATGCAAGGAGAGAATGCTAAAACAACACAGCACTCCATTGCAGGAAATGGATGAGGTGACATATCCATTTCAAAAGGCTGGTATTGACACATGCGGACCTTATCCAACCACACTGAAGGGCAACCGCTATATTTTAACTATAGTTGATATATATAGTGGGTGGCCAGAAGCTTTTGCTATTCCAGATAAATCTGCAGAAACCATTGCCAACATCATTTTGGATGAGCTGATTCCGAGACATTCCTGTCCAGTCACCATAGTGACGGACAATGGGACGGAATTCAAGAATTCAGTAATGGAAACATTATGTCAGAATTTGAATATTAAGCATATTTTTACATCTACTTATCATCCAGAAGGTAATGGGAAAACGGAACGGTTCCACAGAGTCATGAATGATATGTTGTCAAAACAAGCCTCTGACAGGCTAGAGAGATGGGATTTAAGTCTCCCACAAGTTCTGGCAGCATATAGAGTGGGTGTGAGTGATAGCACTCAATATGCACCGTTTTTCCTTTTGTACACACGTGACCCTGTACTACCTATTGACAATCTTTTACGTCCCAGGAGGAAGTACTTGGGTGATCAACATCATCAACTAGCTTTGGAGCGTCAACATGAGGCCTTCGTCAAAGTAAGACATAATCTCCAGCAAGCTAGAAGCAAGCAGGCATTTTACCATGACAAACGTGCTAGGGATAAAGAATATGAAGTTGGTGACCCGGTGTATCTCTACAACAATCAACGTCAGAGTAAGTTGGAAAAACGTTGGCAGAGTCACTACCGCATTGTCACCAAACATAGTTCTTATACCTACACGATTAAACACCAACTTACAGGCGATGTAAGGAAAGTGCATGCGAAACATCTAGAGAGGGCTAATATATCAGACTGGCCCATGCCTGCTCCTAGAAAAATAAATGACAGAGCCGCTAAGTATGTTGTCCCACCAGTGGTAAGTACCGAAACAGAGCAAGATAGTGAACAAACAGAGCTATACACCCCTCCCGTCGCATCTGATTCAGAGGACAATCTCCCCTTGTCTAAGTTAAGACAACGGTTACGAGATGCTGATAGTTATTCAGATACGGCAGAAATGTTAAGTGACATGAGAAGTGAGAATACGGTAAGTGCCATTTGGATCGAGCAAAAGAAAATTGCTAAGGCACGTGATACATATACGCGTTTACGAGACCAGCGTAAACAAAAGCGTCATATGGAATAAGGTCAGGAGTAAGAGATTAAGGTTTGATAATCTTCATGAGACGAAATTATCAATTCGATAACAAGGAAACAGTCGACTTGAAATAAAGGTAAGTTGATAATTTAAAGAGAAATAAATTATCAATACGGAATAAAAGGATGATAATAGGGATATCAATACGAAGGTAAGTTGATAAATTAAAGAGAATAAATTATCAATGAAGGTATATAGTTCTCCCGTGAGCAAGGAGATGTGGATATCAGTTGGGAGTTACGCTGATATGTAATTAAAGTTGATAACTTTCAGGAGAAGAAATTATCAACACATGAGAGAGTTTAAATGGGTTTAATTTTAAGAGAAAAAAAACGTACGAGCATCAGGTAAGAAAAAAAATGTTATTGTGTTACAGTGCTAGAGCTTTGCTAACTCATGGCGGCTGGAGGCATAATAATATTGGTGGCTGCAATGCTCATGGCAGTGATGCCTGACGCATGTGAATCCCAGAAGGTGAGCGAAAACGTGATATTTAGGAAGACAAGAGAAGTATCAATTACACAGGCGCGGTGGTTATTTACATTTGTCATTGACTTGGGAGCATATGAATCATTTGCTAAACAGATAAGAGTGGAATTATTCAAAAGTGAGGAGGTTCTGGAGAATCTTAAGTTAGTTCCAGATGATACTTGAAATTAAGGAATCTCTGGATAAAGCACTGTTATATCTAGAAACTATTAAACTACAATTAAATCAACTAGCCTTAGGACATTTATCACCATCCGTGATTTCACCTAAACAATTACAGGACATATTATATGATATTCAGAAACATATTCCAGAATATTTATCTCTACCACAAGATCCCAAAACAATATGGTATTATTATCAATCTTTAACGACTGTGACAATAATTAAGAGAAAGAAATTGCTCACTCTGGTGAGTCTACCGTTGATAGATACAAATTCGCGATATGAATTGTACCAGATTTTTAACTTACCAGTACCGTATAACCTGACGCGGATGACAGCTCAATACGAGCTTGAAACCAATCATCTGGCGGTGAACATTAAACGTACGCAATACATGTTGTTATCTGACACTGATTTCCTCCAATGTGCGGCTCCTCGAACTAGTTTCTGCGCTTTGAGAAAGCCCTCTTTTCCATTACATGATTCTCAGAGATGTGTTACGGCACTTTTCTTAAAAGATGTTGAGAGAATTGAAAATTTTTGTAAAACAATTGTCACTTTAAACAATAAGCTGCCGATAGCACTATATATTTCAGACGGGACATGGGTAGTGATTACAGTAGAACCCATTGTTTTTACGGTTATGTGTGTTGGCAATAAACGCTATCAGACTACAGTTCGTCCAGCTGTATCGTATGTTGCTCTGAACATGTCATGCCATGCTTTCTCAGATCAAATGACTTTACCACCCTATTACTATCACGAATCAGAATATCATTTGAAATCGAGGCAAGCTGACTTACTTCATTTGAAGAAATTTACGGGTGACATTGTGTGGGGACCGCTCGACGAATTAGGTGACGACATAGATCTACTAGATGAAATCAATAGATTACCCAAATTAAATGACATAGATAACATTCCGTTAAGTCAATTGATAGAGAAGTTACATCAGACTAAGATTGTAGCTATGACACCAGTACAGAAACGCCACAGGTATGTTACCTTCACACTGGGAGGATTGATGATTTTGTTAATGACCGGGGTAGGTGCAGTGGGCATAGTATACTGGAGATACCCTGGGATATTAATAAATTGTTTCAAAAAATTGAAAAAACGCAGCCTAGTATTTATAACACCTGCAAGTGCCCAAACATCAAGTGGTGAGAACACGGAGGTGTTGGCGCTGTCTGAGACGGTCAGAGGTCCAATCAGACTGGCCTCCTGATGACTGGATGGTAGTGCACGTGTGTAGGAGACGTCCTATAAGATACATTGATAATCGTGAGATTATATTGATTGTATATAAACTATGTTCCAGAGGCAGAGAATGCTGAGAAGTGTATTTAAAATGTAAATTGTAAGTAAAGCATCATATATGATTTTAGAGTGTATTCCACTCAAGACATTGTTCCAGAGAAGAGGATGATATACTTATATATCGGATAAACCTGATATCATAATGACTGTAACTATGCAATAACTATGTTCCAGACACCGTATATGCTGGGAAGTGATGTTTAAAATGTAAATTGTAAGTAAAACATCATATATGATTTTAGAGTGTATTCCACTCAAGACATTGTTCCAGAGAAGAGGATGACAATACATATACATTGTTTAAGTAAAAATAATTTATATTTGTATAAGAAAAATATAGGTGGAAGATGTGCGCACCTCCGAAACTTATATTTTTATTTTTTTATATGATTTTACTAATCATAGGGATTTTAAGGGATTGAAATATGGAATTCAAGCGTGTGAACAAGTTGGATTCCATAGGGGGAGGTATGTAACAATGTAAAGTAACAGGTGGCTAAATTGGGGTTTCGGTAAGTAAAGGGTAGAATAAACATGCTGTCCTGGGCTGTTTACATGTGAACCACATGGTGGAGACGGTACTGCGACAAGTACTAATTGTCATACAGGACGTCCCCTATTTCTAGAGGCCTGTGTGAGTCGGTTCTGGAAAACAGCCCAGGAATGTGAATGTATATCAAAGTAAGGATCCTGATTGGTGGAGATGTCATTTCACCACAGGAAGTGACCGCGCCCGTCGGGATCCGCTATAAAGGAAGGCGCCCACAGCCTTCGAGAGGAAATTCAGAGGAAAATTCAGAGGAAAATTGAGGGAGAAATTGGGGAGTATTGTAACAGAGACGTTTCGGGTTTGGCTAAGTTTAGTGGGAGTTGCTTCGGTATCTAACATCTTGTAGATCACTGAAGCAACAGCAAAATTACACAACGAGATATAAGTACTAACATCAGTGTACTGAGAAATTGAATGTTTTATGCTTAATATATATTTTATATATATTCAAGAGTTAATTTAACTTTATCCACGAGTGTTGTGTTTGCCGTGCCAGAACAATTGGACACCCGACGATAGCGTGTCAACGTATCACGGATAAGACCCGTTTACATTGGTGCCGTGACCAGGATTTGCGTCACGGATAAAACCAGTTTACATTGGTGCCGTGACCAGGATTTGTGTCACGGATAAAACCAGTTTACATATGACAATTGAATGCGAGGTATGACAATCTAATGTATTGTCTATGAGATTGTTTTCACATTTGGCTCCACCATACTCACTCACTATTGGTCAGATCTCTTAGAAGAGATAGTAGGATACTTAAAGCTGCATAACTGTTTTGTTTATTTTATTCAAACGATTAATCCATGGAGAATGGTGTTTTATTTTTTTATTTTGCTTAGCGTGCCTGCCGGGTATCCCACCTAACCATGCTCTCAGGAGGCGTTGATCCAATGCTGGCTCAACCGTCTGCGACGCTGGCCCAGCACTAATCCATCACTAGTGTGAGGTCTCTTGCCGCCGGGTAAAGATCATCAGGTACATGTGTACACTCAGCAAGGTCGAAACGTTGCCCACAAATGCTGTTTTAATGTTGGCCCACTGTCTACGACGTTGGCCCAACATTGGTTTAACTATCGTGTTTGCTGGACACCCAGAAGAAGGTCAAACGTAGTCCAAATGCTGCTTTAATATTAAGCCAGCGTCGAAGACACTGGTCGACATTTATAACAACATTGGGACAATGTCTCCAGTTGTCTGCACATGGACGCCATCAAGGTCAATCAGCTGTGACGTCACCACGGATGGATGGATCGAGGCATGACTGGACATGTTCACACACTGCCCGGTGTAAACACGAGGGCACTGATAAAATGACCCGTATTCTCGTAGGAGTTACCATGGTTACGATATATCGTAGGCTTCGGATCGGTCGGGATGGCCATCTCGACCAATCCGAAGCCTACGATATAACTTAACGTGTACAAGAATATTATACAGGCACAATACTTGGAAGTTTGCTACACAATTGGGGCTGATGTTACAATAATATTCATGATAAAATCAGAGCGTAGAATCTTCTATTATATTATTCTTATAAATGTAGGTGTAGTAGTTTTTGGCATGGTGAACTGTAACTTGGATTAGGTACGACTACTAATCTGCTACACATTTTTCCTGGAAAAAATCTTCCCTGCTGGAATATAATCAGATCTATAAATAGGTGCAGGTTTATAATCTGATTTCTGATCATTAATCAACCGACTCTAACACATTTTACCCTCTGGACCTGTTCATTCATGTGCCATTTCAACTTCCAGTGAGCAAACAGCCATGCAGCCAATTCGGCGCATTGAACTGATAGTACACATTGCCA
>OZ024918.1:32095277-32218277 GCA_964017125.1 Flabesymbios commensalis | reverse complement strand
AGTTAAATACCTAAAAAATAGAAATTACAAAATTAAAAACATTTAGCTTACTAGCGAGCCTTCATCAAGGGGGGGGGGGGGGATTAGAAAATTACTATCAGGTCTGGTGTGTTCTTTATATTGCCTCGGATGTTGTTACTCAGTGTCTTTATGAAGGCACGCTTTAATAATGGCAGTATTCTTGTGATATTCTCGCAGATATACAGTGGAAAACCTTGAATTATGATCATGATTATCATTTTCAATAAAAGGCATGTTAAATGTATCCCTGCTAAAATAGACTAAATATTGTGTAGGAATCAGATTCAATTGAAATCGTGCATTCTCCGTTCATGGTTACGAGCATTGTGAGTAATTTTAGGCTAATTCTGAATTTCTGAAAAAGTGATTGGTGGACTAAATATCCTCCCTATTTTATTTTAATGGTGGCCCAACGTCGCAACGTCAGTGGCCAAACATGAAATATAAACCTGAAGTCAATGTCTACCTTTATCAAGTTCACTATACCTAGCAAACACGAAACGTTGAACCAATATTGGTTAATTCTGGGCCAGCGTTGTAGACTATGAGCCAACCATTAACAGGACTAACGTCACGGCGTGTTAGGTACCTGGAATCCCAAGGTACCAGTATGTCTGGTGACCGTATTCTGTTTGCTCTTTGAGGCTTTTATTCTTATTTAAAAAAAAAAAAAAAGAACAGCATGACCTAAATAGTCAGGAGCAGCTCCTTGGGATGACATCAATTTTCGTTTTTAGTTTTGTAGTGAAGTAGTATATCCCCCAGATTCAGGTTTTTTGGATTTAAAGGGACCCCTTGGGATGAGAAAATGTAATTTATATGAAGCTATATACCTACTGATCATAACTAGAAATACGAAAAAGTCAAAAAATACTTTTAAAACACCGAAAAAGAGCGAAATAGTTGTATTTCCAGGTCGTATATTGCCATGTAAACAAAACAAGTCAGCAATATTCAGCACTTTACATCACATATTCCCACGTATCAGACGGTAAGATCAGAGCAGTCGCCGCTAATTGGTGTCTCATAGTCAGGACACGAGAGGACACACCTGCAGCACTGATTGTCTACCCAACGCTGGGCCGATGCCATCAGCATGTGGCCCAATGCTGTGAAAACATTCAATCGTCCTTCAGGTATACAAATAGTTTGTTTGGGTTACTTCTGGTTTCATAGAAATGTTGATTAAAAATATTTGTAAAATATAAAAATTCTGAAAAAAATAAAAACATGATCCGTGGGATACACTACTCCAGTGCGGAATTAAAAACGAAAATTAATGTCATCCCAAGGGGCTGCTTTAAAAAAATATTTTTTATCAACATTTCTATGAAACCGCTTTAAACCCAAACAAACTTTTTGTATACCTAAACACTTGCTGAAGGACGATTGAATGTTCCTACAGCACTGGGCCACATGTTGATGCCGTCGGCCCAGCGCTGGGCAGACAATCAGTGTTGCAGGTGTATCACCTCATGTCCTGACTATAAGACACCAATCAGATACCAATTAGCGGCGATTGCTCTGATCTCCCCGTCCAAGATGTGGTCATATGTGGTGTAAAGTGCTGTATATTGCTGACTTGTTTTGTTTACATGGCAATATACAGATATACGACCTGGAAATTTAACTATTTCACTCTTGCTCGGTGCTTTTAAATTGTTTTTTGACTTTTTTGTATATTTATTTAAGATCAGTAGGATATATAGCTTCAGATAAGTGAAATTTTTAAAATTAACAAAATTGAAAATGTCTCATCCCAAGGGGTCCCTTTAACATTCCTAGATACCATACTGAGATGTCTCCAAACATAAATTTAGCTTTTTAAGTATTTTATATGCATTTTAAACACATACCCACTTCCGGTCTATTTTAGCGGTAAAATGCTGGTTTAATGATTCTCCGCTTTGACATAATCTTCCATAACACAAGTCCTTCTACACAGATTAGCCTGATTTTTTTCAATCTTAATTTAAAATAGCCTAGTCATTACCGAGTAATAGACATAACTTGATATCTCTAATATAAATAGTTGTTTTTAAATTGACAATGGTAAAAATAAACCGTAAAAAATTTAGATAATTATTCAATTTGAGAAAGTTGAATTATTTGTTTCTATTTTAATGTTGGATTGGGTTGGATATGATCATGAGCTCCTTAGTTGTGCAAATATGCAACTCTATTTTGTAGTTTTTATCGTGCATAGATTAGTTATGTTATAATGCATCTTCGGGGATGCAGGCATGTGTTCGGTATACAGCCGCTGCGCCGTCCCCGTAGCTGGCAATGATAAAAATAAGGTGTAAGCCGCTCAACCAAATCACACGTAATTTTGTATAAAGACACTGCACTGTATGGTTGCAAAACAAAGGGATGGTGATTTCAGTTCAGATTTTTTTACGAAATTGCAGCTATTAAAAATTTCGATTATTTGTGAACGCAATATCCACAAAATCTCTAATCCGAGGTGATTATGTAGGGATTGTTTATCTGTTTTACCAGAGGTTTTGGTCGCGTTTCAGCAATTTTAATAAAATAGCGGTCATTTGAATGTTGTAATTACGTTATTTCAAGAACCGCTTCTAAGCTTTACTTGTGATTGATAAGTAAACACTTAACTGCATGACTGCAAATGAAAAGTGATTTTCACAAAATTGTAGTTATTTGTCATTTTTGTTGTGATCTCGTCATTTTGTCTGACAACAATAGTTAAGTATAATGACAGTAGCATCCGAAATCAGTACCTCTGACTAAGCGGGCCATCGCTTGTGGACCAAACGGAGTAAGACATGAACATGATGTGATGTTTTAACACTGATCAAACAAGTTGAGCGTGTTTGTATTTTGGTTCAAACAAGTAATTAAGTTTATACATAACTGAAGCTGTGGCCACACAACCTCATAAAAACATTTCTGTCAATGATGAGCCCAGGTTGGTGAATATGGAAACAACATTATGGATACTAGAAAAAAACACTATAATACGAATATACATGATAATATCAGAGGTATAGAGACATGCACAATCATATATATGGTGTTATTCATCTGTAATTATGAGTTTGATACAAAAAATTAGAGCGGGCTATAAGTTCTTTGATTGACATAATATTCAGTGGTGTACCATAAATATCAAGTAATTGAGTTATTGTATTTGTCAAGACAATCGTCATCTACTAATATTATGTCGACTGGTGATGTTTCTTTGTTGCTAATTGTTAGATTTATAGCCCAAAAGATATGCAATATTGTTCTTTGTATATTCAGCTGGGGTGAAGATGCCATACATGATATAGTGTGAATGTTTACTTTATACAAACGTGTAAATACATTTTAGCCTTATCTATGTGGGTTATTTCAAGAAAGGAGTCATTTTGGATACAGTACACATTTTTGGTGGGAAGGCATTCGATAATCGCATATGCGGTCAATCTCTTATAAAAATCACATCTACGCAATTTTGTACTATCAACAACGTAAGAAAACCACCAAATTATTTAAGCCATATAGCCAAATGGGGAAATGTTTTATCTGGTATACCATACTTCTACAGCTATAAAGGGATTTATTCGGATCTAGCATGTTGATTTTCCTGTCAGGAATTATTTCTGTATTTATCCCAATCCCGAAAATTGGGCATTTTTCTTGTTTATTTACACGTTACGTTTCGGTGAAGGCAATAAACATGCGCGTAAGTCCCGTTTATTTGCATACTTCAGTAAATATTTTTTACATATATATTGTATGTGTAAACAGAAAAATGTATTTATACTTTTGTGTAAATTAAATATTGCAATTATACGGCATCTTTACCCTACTGATAATAGAGATCCCAAGGGATGTCATCAAAATGTATAGTATCTAAGCTGAAGCAGTCTAGATATTGTATTATTTTAATAGTTTCTTCTGATGCATCAATCAATGTGTCACACAGATCGATTGCAAGAACTACAATAAGGAATGCTACCCACACAATGTTTTGTAACAATATTACAATCATGTTAATCGGGCAAAATATGGGACATATGTGTGATGATTTACATTGCGTGCTATTCGCATTAATAATCAATGATGTTGGGCTATTTCTGCCACATTGGTCGCCGAAGTGGAGGGGGTATTATCTCTCACATAGGGTATGGGAGCTTCCCCAAGGAATTTGTTAAATCTTGGAAAGCCTGCTATGCAGTCTGGTGGTATTTCTGGGCTTCTTAATTGGCTGAAGCAGTAGGCTACCCTATATCATAAGTGTAACATTAGTCAGGCAGATTAGCATAACAATCGTGCAAATCCGGGGGAAAGTGCCAAATTTGGCAGGGAATTAAGGTTTAGTACATAGAAAAGCATCTAGGGTGGATCCAGGTGGACCCACCAACATAGCGGCCATTTTGAACAAATCCAAAATGAAAAATGAAACTTTTGAACCAATTGCCGTAAAATGTTGTGTAATACCTCTTTTGGTAGGTTTTGGCGTATGAGGAATCCATTTATGAGGTTATTTTAATGGTCAAGGCACTTGTTTTGCAAGGTCATCTATCACTTTCAGTGAGCGAAGGGAAGTATGTTTATCCGTGTAACCGTGTAATCATTTTTATATTCTTCCCGACTGATAATGTTCCAATGTGATCGACAAATAAAAGGTAGCAGATAAGTAAAAAGACTCACCATAGGTTTAACAATGTTTAATAACATACATTCATCTTCTTAGCTCAAAAAAGTAGACAAGGCCTAACTATATCATTAACCGATCATGCATTAAAACAATAATGCAACAGGAGCTGTTCATGAGTCATTGTAACAGCACGAGCCCTGGAAAAAATCAGAGTGATGCGCAATGGAGATTCGCCTTGTTACATTAGCAATTTACGGCAAATGACTTTTTACATTCACAGCGAATGAGAATGGAGCAGTTCTTGCTACCATCGGAGAAGAATGTTCAGAAAGCGACCAACTCGTTTTTTTCAGTCATCACCCAGTCTGTGTATGATGGAATTGTCTGTTGTCGTTCAAGCACATGCCCCCATATGAATCGTTTGCAATGCTCAAAAAGGGCAGCCTATATATGTTGGAGGAATGAAATCTAGCAATTTTGTTCCTTTGCTGAACAAGTATTTACGAGCCTGATTTACACGGGTTGCTGGGCATGATTCACTATTATAGTAAAACTACAAACCGCTCCAAGATAGCCACGTGTTCGATCTCTATGGAAAAGAAATTAGGGGGATTGTTGAGAGCCAGAAGTGTTTCAGTTAGGTCTGGGAAACCCTTCCAGATTTTCCAGACAGTTTTCTTTCCGATGCCAAAGAATTGGCTGGTAGAATCACATCCTGTAAATGCGTGAAACAGTGGCAATGAACGACTTGTGTCTGGGCACAGGCATTTGCATAGTTATTTATATTGCAAGCGTTCTGATCAGTCAATGGCTACAGTCCATATATATAGAAATAGACAAGGTATGAGACGCCCCCCATCCCTTCATGGCTTTATAGAGAGATCCTTTGGTCGACTTTCCGCATCAGCCTATGTGCTATATTTAGTAACATTGCGTCATTTTCTTTCCTGGGGCTGATTGGTTAAGATAAGTGCCGTCATGAGACGACTTAATAATATGGGCTCCATAGGGTAACATCAGTTATGATTGCCTATTTTCAATGATCCCCATCTAGAAAAAATATATTAATTTACAGTGCTATATATAAATGGACAACATTAATGAGTGAAACTAGATAATTAACATATTTTGTGACTATAAAAAATCGTCCTGGTGTAAAAGATAATTAAATAAATATGATAATCAGTCAGGTTGTAGTGATGTGTAACCAACTGGGGTAGTGGATGTAAGCTATCATTGTTATGAGACTTCATGTACGCAGACTAGAGACGTTAAACCAATGTTGATTCGATGTTGGGCCACCGTCTTCGACATCAGCCCAACATTAAGCCAACATGGAGTCAACGTCTCGTGGTTTGTAGGTGTAGCACGTGGATGTAGATGTTTCCCTTTCACTCAGCTGTACACACACACATTTTTATAAGATTAACAAACGCTATGAAACACTCAATCTGCCAATTGAATGCCATAACTTGATCATTACGGGGCAGTGTCGCACTGGGAAAACCTAAACTTTAAGACAACTAGTAGATCTACCTCTATTTAAATGAAGCAAAATTACGATTAGGCCTACTGGCTTGCTCTCCTACTGGAATGGTTATTGAACCACCAGTATTATCGTGGGGGTCAGCATCAGGCATGGTTCTAGGTTCCAACCCTCAATGTTTTTTAGAAAAAATAGATGAATGTATTTTGGCGCCAAAATAGACCATTACGGCCAACTGTAAATGCGAGTTTGCCATATATATACTTCTGTATGTATTACGAGTATGGGGATTTCTCTGGGATCCATCATTGAAAATACATTGGCACAACATTTTGATCGCTAACACAACATAAGACTAATATTGCAATGTCACTGCACTCGGGTATTTGTTATATATTTCCTATATTCCTATAACTTTTTCATAAGTTTGATTTCGAACTCTGCCTCTGAGATATCCTTATAGTTTATAAAATGAAAATGAAATGAATCGGGCTTTAGGCCACCTTTGTGCACATATAGGCTAAACTGGGCCAGGAGAACCTCCTGAGGATGGTGAGATGATTGAGATGACACTGTCCTACAGACACAAGATTCGAAATTCGAGCCCTGGCGGTCTGAGGCCGAGCACGCTACCTCTCGGTCACGGAGGCTCCCCACAATACTAACTTTCACACGTGGATGGGGAAGAAACAGTTTTTGTTTCTTTCAAACCGCCGAGACCGGGAACCGAACCCCGCCCTTATAGTTTATAACTGGAGTTGTTTCACCCCCCCCCCTCCCCCATGTATAATTATCGTCCCCGTGCAGCTATGTCAAAGGGAAATTACAATAGAAATTAAACGAGACACAGTCCAGTAACATAAAAAACATGTCAGCTCACACCGGCGTCACGTAACGGGGGGGGGGGGGGTACACGGTTAAATATGCTATTTTGTTGAATGTGGTGTTGGTATTAAAAGTGTCCACATGTAATACACCCACACTGTTTTTAATTTTATATATATGCCAAGGGCTGATCTAGGATTGCTTTAAGCAGATCTAATGCATTATCAATGTGGAATAGTGTCAGCTATTTTGATTCTATTTGATCTTCTAAACAATTTTTTTTTCAAAATGGCTAGAAGCTACATGGAATGGTCTATTTTTGACCCAATTCACGCACACAATTCACACAGAAGCTTTGAAACTATGTTTCCCAAAGGGCGCAGCCCTCTATTATTTAAAGTGGCTGATGTATCGAAAACTGTGCATCTGGGCAGAGGCTAAAAAGGTATTAAATGTAACCCTTATTCACCTGCAACTATATTATGTACGTGGGTTACAGCCCCCCTCAACCTTCCAAAAAAATTGTCGGCTATTTGGTTTCTCTAAAATTTCTGGCCATTTTGAACTTTGTCGACCATTTTGGATTTCTATTTTGTACGTTTTTCTACGATCTTAAAATCATATACGACGTACTTAGTACTACTATACTCTTCAGGGTCTAAATTTCGGTCCTTACTAGCCTCAGATGCACCGTTTCATTTTGTTTTTATTGTTATCCATTTTGGATTCAGGTAAATCCGAAATCGTTTTTAGCAATAGATTTTATCATACAGGATCATAACCCCTAATGACCCAAATGTCACTCATGTGTTAGGCTCAGACGCACAATTTGCGAGGTATGACAATTAAATGCGAGGTATGACAATCTAATGTATTGTCTATGAGATTGTTTTCACATTTGGCTCCACCATACTCACTCACTATTGGTCAGATTTCATAGAAGAGATAGTAGGATACTTAACTAGCCAAAGATCATGGAGATGTCTAGACACTCGATTCAAAACGCAATGACAAAGAAAAACGGCCGTACAATAATAAAAATAAGAGGGATTTTGCTGTGTTCGTATTCGTATGCAAAATCCGTTTTAAGGTACCTTCACATGTGCGCGAATACGAACACAAACCCGGCGAATTTTTTTTTCATGTTATTTTGCTAGATGTCGTATTTGTGTTCGTTTTTATGTGTGAAAACCCACACAAAAATAATATAAGAATGCTATAAGAAGGATTTTTGCTGTGTTTGTATTCGTACTCATATTTGTGCATATTATGCGAACCTATAGTACCTAAAGCATGATGAAATTAGACCATGTAGTTAAAAGTTAAATTAGAGTAACAAGCTGTATTATCAAAGATAATGTACACTTTTATACTATCTTTGATATGATGAGAAGAAGGGTGTGGTAACATCCGGAATATGCTAAATCAGAACCTATAAATTAAAAAAGAATAAAGGAGCTTATAGGGGGGGGGGGGGGTGGTGTTGCCGACATAAATATGTTGAAGGGTTACGTTCCACCATCTTCCATCAACTCCTCCGTCGGGACGACGGGATTAAATAATGCTCATTAAATCATTCTTCAGGTATTTCTCACTTTATTGAAGTCTAGACATTCATATAACACACAGCGATCAGTGCCATGCGGCTAAGCCCCTGAGCTCTCGACGGAACGTCCGCCTGCTTCAGTGGCTACGAGTTAACTGGTGGCGCGCTTGGCTGCAGGTGCGCTCGCTTCGTGGCGTGGCGTGGGCTAGTCAGAACGAGGCTTGTCGGTCCCTGGTCACTCGTCAGTAATTAGGGAAAGCTGAGCAGTCCAGAACGGTGAGACGCTAAGCTAAATTACAAGCCCACCATTTATGGTGTATGTATTACCATGATCACATGGGGGTAATGTTAATCCCTTTGTTTACAATATACAACAAATCATAAAGTTTCATAGAAGGGGATTGAAGCGACTCAGTCATGCTAAAATCGTCATAAAATACGGTGATTTTATTTTAACTTCTTTAAATTACCATATGATGTAAACATGTTCATAGACTAGAACTGCGAAAGTTTTAAAACATTTGTGCTGCGCTATAAGTTACCAGTTAAGCGAGATATAGAGACGAAAATTGATTCTTTTTTTTTGAACCGATATTGCTTTTTCATATGGACATGCATCCATTTTTGACAATTTTAGCCTGATTGAGTCGTTTTAAACTAAAATTTACTTTATGATAATATATGATTCGCTGAACAAGATTCATTTGCAACAGAATACCAACTTAGTGGTCTTGTCAAGTTGAAAAAAATCCAAAAGTCCGAGAAAATTTGGCCAGACCATACCCACCCACCCCATTATCCAATTTTGGATTTTTTTGAAAACATGTACAACAACAAAAAACAACACAAAAATCACTAAAACACACACAAAATTTCAAAAAAAAATAACAATCCGAGTTGAGGTGTGACCCACCCACCCACTTCCAAGTCTTACTCGGATTTTTGTTTTTTTTTAACTTGACAAAACCCCTTAAGGAACATTATATTATTATCATAATAATAGCTGGACCATCAAAATGTGCAGTGTTTCATCTGGCTCTTTCTAGCATGTTGCCTTTTGTGAGCGCCATGTTGCCCTTCATGAGCGCCATGTTGCCCTTCTTGAGTGCCATGTTGCCATTCATGTGCGCCAGGTTGCCCTTCTAATATTCAGACAGTGAAATGCCTCTTTGAACTGTTGTTATGTCATATTCAACCCACCAGGACATTCTGACAGTGGTAAACACACCAGTCACTGATGTCGCGCGTTCACAGTGGTAATTACTGGCGATGTTTGTTTACATACTTAACTGATTCTGTATACCCTTAATTGGGGAGGGTGGGTGTTGGAAACGCCTAACTGGGTGCCCGGCGTGCATGATAAGGTGTCCCTAATGATAGGCGGCGCCATGTCCCTTTTGAATCCTAGATGAAACACTGAAAATATGTGTACATTTATTGCTACAGGACCTTTAAACATAATACCAGTTTAATGTGCAGATAACATATGCAAATTAACTTTAACTTTCTAATCGTCAATTTATTTTCATTCACTTAAAGGGACCCCGTGACGGTGAGATGAGAAATTTTCAATTTTGTAAATTTTAAAAATTTAATTTATATGAAGCTATATTACTACTGATCTTAACTAAAAATACAAAAAAGTCAAAAACAATTTTAAAGCACCACAAAAGAGTGAAATAGTTATATTTCCAGGTTGTATATTGCCATCTAAACAAAACAAAATCAGCACTATACAGCACTATGCACCACATATTCCCACGTCTTGGACGGTGCATGAGATCAAAGCAATCGCCGCTAATTGGTGTCTTCCAGGACATCCTTTAGCAAGTGTTTAGCTATACAAAAAGTTTGTTTGAGTTTTAAGCGGATTCATAGAAATGTTAATAAAAAATATTTTAAAAAATCTAATTAATCAACATCTGTGGGATACGTAGTACACTACTTCATTACAAAAATAAAAACGAAAATTGATGTCATCCCAAGGAACCGCTTTAAAATTGTTTCTTGCAAACGCAAGGGCGGGGGCCCTGCTGCAGTGGTTGGAAAGCTACCTGCTTGGAAAGTCGGAGATTGCGGGTTCGAGCCCCACTCTGGCCTCCAAGTTTCAAAGAAACAAAATGTTTCGTAAAGATTCAATATTGTGGAGAGCCACTGTGACCGAGAGGTAGCGTGTTCGACCTCAGACTACCAGGGCCCGAATTTCGAATTGTGTGTCTGGAGGGCAGTGTCATCTCACTATCCTCAGGAGGTTCTCCTGGCCCAGTTTAGCCTTTATGTGCACAAAGGTGGCCTAAAACCCCATTCATTTCATTTCATTTCTTGCGAACGCAATTCACAACTGGAAGTGAGCGGAAATTATTCAGATTTCGTGGAATAGAGATCAATGATCTGTAAATCTTTCTGATTTATATCAACTTTTATGTATCTTTAACATGCTGGTATTTAATGTGCTAATATAAATGATACAAATATAATCGTGACCGTCGGTGACCTATGGACCAGAAAAGTAGGCCTACATTCATTTTAAAAGTTACCATAAAGTTAAACAACCCAGCAAACACAAATAATTTGTATGGGCCTGACATTTGTACAGCGCCGGCCCAGCGTATTCGACGTTGGGCCAACACTGTACAAATGTTAGGCTATACAAACGTTTCGTGTTTGCTGGGAACAATTCATCACCAAAACGTGCTTATTGTTTGGAGAATGTAGGTTTAATTATTTGATTATCCCAAATTGTTCAAAATACTTTGAGTCTGATGAGTAAGCCTACATGAGTAGTCCATATTATATGTGTTTATATATATATAGGCACTGGGTGGTAGAGCCAGCAGCAAACTCTCTACACTGACCACTGTTGATTTAATGCTGGTTCGGTGTCTACGACGCTGACCTGTCATGTTTACTCTGACAGAGAAATATGTTGTTTTGATACCGGCCCATCGTCTTCGACGCTGGCCCAATAATAAAACAATATCGGTTCAACGCCTTCTATTTGTTGGTAGTAGTTCTGTTTGACCCTCAGTCTTGTTACGTAATAGACCCCCAGAGTCTTATATAGTACGGGTCATACATTGTACCCTCTGGTGTACACACATGTTGACGTTCATTGGCTTAAAAGAATACATGGTGTCTTATGATGAATATTTCTTTTTAACCAATCGTCACCGCCTGCAGCCTTGAGTGCAAATGACGCAATGTTACTAAATATAGCATTAGGACGATTGCGAAAGTCGAGCAATAGATCTCTTTAAAGCCATGAAGGGGTGGGGGGGGGGGGGGGGCCGTTTCACACCTTGTTCTTTTTCTAGAGTATGGACTGTGGACTGTTGGAGACATTGACTGACCAGAACGCTTGCATTATAAATAACTATGCAAATACCTGTGGTGTGGGCCTAGCAGTACACTCAGCTGATAAATAGGTATATACTGACGACTTTTTTTTTGTTCCGAAAGATATTCAAAGTTCTGATAGGGCTAGGTCACTGAAAGTGGAAATGGCCAAAATTACAACATCAGTATCTACAGTCCTGATCATTGCTTTTTGATGTCCATTTTCCGATGCATGTTTGAGATGAAGGAGCATCCTGATATCAGCTTCTAAGTGATTGCAAGGCATGCTGGCTGAGTGATGACCTTATGATCAGCTATAGTGTAGTAATGAGGGACACACCAGGTCCAAGATCCACTTCGCAAAGTCGTTGAGATATGAATGAGTACAGCTACTTTTTTAGTCTCATCATTATTGCTGAATGTGCGCGTCCTGGTGTCAATACTGCCGCCTCAGCCAATTTAACGTCCCAGAACCACCAATCCATTTGCCAAACGTCTCCTGAAATGCCATTTTAATGTGGAGTTCTCCCATCATCACAAAAATGAATCCTCTCCCAGTCCACTCTCTGGAAACAGCCATTGTAGTTGCTTGAGTATGCTCTAGAGTGGTTGATCTGCTCCAATAACTGGTATTGACCAGGGTTTGAAAGGGCTAAAAAATATTGCAAAAACAAAATATTACTATGACTTTTGAAGCAAAAACTAGTTAGTTTAAAAAATATTGCAAAAAAATATATTGGTTGATCTGCTCCAATAGCTGGTGTTTGACCAGGGTTTAAAAAGCTAGTTCATCTCTGGCTAAATGAACGTTTGACACACTAGGCACCACTGTGATGGATACGATGTCCATTTATATTAGGGGGGGAGGGGGGTTTGCTGATGGGGGGTTTATCTGCTGCTGTTCAATTATTATGGAGTCTTTCCACTTACATATTTTTTAAATATACTAAAAGATAATTAAAAAAAAATTAGGTTACGAGTTTCTCTAATTATTATAAATATTACTATGACATTTGAAGCAAAAATTAGTTAGTTTAAAAAATATTGCAAAAAAAAAAATATTCAAGAAGTAGGGCTAATTGTATCAGCTGTACAGGCTAGCGTATACAGTTTAGGCTATCACAGACTGACATGGTGATTCCAAAATAAACCACAGAACAACATCTCCACCATGGCACATATATCTATATTATCGACAATGTATGTACCATTGTTCACTCCGTGTCACGTGATCACTGGCAATGTGTATAGAAAAGTGGGACTCGTGTTTTTTTATTTTAAGCATGATGTAATTGATGGTAAATAATTCATAAAGTATAATAATTTAACATTTAAATCGAATTTTACATATAAAATTCACATACCATATCTACAACAACCACAGGAGCCATATCTACGTCAAAAATCAATGTTAAAAGTCGTATCACATTATTATCTTCAAAATAGTTCGAAAATTGGCTTTTTTGCACAGCCATTTGGCGGCCATGTTGACCAAATCCAAAATGGCCGCCAGAGTGGAGCATTCACTTGGGTCGACACAGGATATGATTCTATGGGTGACACCCTTTTAGTCAGAAGGCCCGTTAGTCAGAAGGCCCATTAGTCAGAAGGCCCGCTAGCCAGAAAATCAGTTAGGCTTTTTTGTCAGAGGGCCCATTGGTCAGAAGGCCCGTTAGTCATAATTTGTTCTTTGGGCAGAGAACAATGCTAGGGGACGCTCCACGTTATATCTGGACATGTGGAGGGGGCAGGGCTAAATTATTTTGACTAAAACGTTTGTTGTCCAGCTATTGATATAAAAATGTTGAGATGTGTGCATAAAATAGTAATTATGCAACGATACTTAAAAAATGTTGATAGAGTTCACGTGTTTTTTTTAAATCAGTTGTTTAATTAATAGTTTTGAAGGAGAAAATAGCCATGAAAATTATAATGTGAAAAATGTAATTCAAGTAATCGTGTTTAAAGCAGTATGCTGGTCATATTGCTTGTTCATATTTACATAGTTCCAAACTGTTCAAAGACATGGACTGTACATTGCTGCCTACGATATGCAATTATTATTATTATTATTATTATTATTATTATTATTATTATTATTATTACTATTATTATTATTATTATTATTATTATTATTATTATTATTATTATTATTATTATTATTATTATTATTATTATTATTATTATTATTATTATTATTATTATTATTATTATTATTATTATTATTATTATTATTATTATTATTATTATTATTATTATTATTATTATTATTATTATTATTATTATTATTATTATTATTATTATTATTATTATTATTATTATTATTATTATTATTATTATTATTATTATTATTATTATTGTTATTGTTATTGTTATTATTATTATTATTATTATTATTATTATTATTATTATTATTATTATTATTATTATTATTATTATTATTATTATTATTATTATTATTATTATTATTATTATTATTATTATTATTATTATTATTATTATTATTACTATTATTATTATTATTATTATTATTATTATTATTATTATTATTATTATTATTATACTATCTCGTTCCTATATATAAAGCTGCCCTGGCTCAAAGCCGAAAATTAGTTATTATTTACAGGCAGTTTGGCAATAACCACTTGAACCAATTATTATGAGTAGGCCTATTTTTTATTAATTTGAAGCTGGAAATTACGTCAGCAACATTAGGCTCCAAAACAAAGTGAGCAACCTTTTATTAATGCAACCCTTATGAAAGTACTGGACGTTGTTACTGGCACAAGTAAATAATAATGAGATCATTCCGATGAGGTAATTATCTGACTTTCTGACTAACAGGCCTTCTGACTAACGGGCTTTCTGACTAATAATCCTTACTTATTTTCTGACTAACGGGCCTTCTGACAATCTGGCCTTCTGACTAATCATCCTTACTGATTTTCTGACTAACGGGCCTTCTGACTAACGGGCCTTCTGACTAATGGGCCTTCTGTCTGACTAAAAGGCGGACAACGTTTACTATGCATTAAAAACTAGCTCTGTGCTAATTTGGCACTTTCCCCCGGATTTGCACAATTGCAGTGATTGTTCCAGCTAATCTGCCTGACTACATGTGAATTCACATAATCATGGTCAATGATGATCAACCACAAGAATCCGCGTGATAAGCAGTGGGCAGCCTTACACTAGTTCGGCAATGAAGAATTCGGTCTAGTTTGCCACTTAAAGAAGCTAGTCTTCAACTATGCGCCTCTAGAATAGTAATAGTAATGGAGATCGAGTTGAGCGAAGGCTACAACATTTCAGCATTTAAATTGCACAACAAAAATGAAGTATGTGGCCGTCAGGACATGAGGTAAGCTTCATCAATGGTAGTAGTAGTACATGTAGTAGTAAATTGTTGTTTTACGTCACTTGTCGACCCTAATGGTCATTTAGGTGTAATATGTAATGTAATAATGATGAAAACGGTGCAGTCCATTGATGAGATGAATGATGTACATATTATGAAGTGAGGGTGGGGTGATAGGGCATGATGTGTTTTGAAAGTGTTTTCCTCCGGTCGCCCAATAAGGGGTTCTGGGCATGTCTAGGGGATTTACCCTCAGGCATGCCGAGACGTCCCAGAGTAACAATAGCTAAGGGTAACTCCATTAATCCCACGCTTGAGACATAATGTCAAACACACTTTTGCCGGTTGCTTCAAGGCTACCACGACCAACATCAGTGCCTGCACTGTAGTGACACACTTAACACTTAAAAAACGTGCATCAAAACCCAAGCTATGCGATTATTGTATTTAATTAAAGCATATAAATAGATTTAAATCATGTAAAAATAAAATAAAATAGAGAATTTAAATTATTACGATTTGGGTAGCCTATGCTGCCGCGCAAAGCCTAAAGGCATAATCTGCTTACTGTACAAGTGAACAAATACTGCCAATCGCCTTTGCAGAAAGAGTAGATTGCATGAGAAAATTCGGCAGAAAAGGAAAGTGATATAAAAAGTGTAAATAAAAGTCATTTTAATTATAATTTTACTCCCGGGTAAAAAACATGCATCCAAACTTATGTAATTACTGTTTTTAATTTGAAGGCCTAGAAACTAAATAAAATACATTGCATTATTATTAAAAGGGTATATATTGTATTAGTGGGGCTGTGCATATACCACAACAATCTTTCAAATGGCGATACAAGCACTAAAATTGGCATGAACACTCCCCAGGGGCCACTCTTAAAAAAAACGTTAGCCACCTAAAAATTTAGGATGGCCGCCATTTTTTAAGATGGCCGCCATTAGCGGTCAACAAAAACTATTTTTCACCATACAATTTGACTCATTTGACCCATTTCGATGATTTTGGGTTGAAAATATATATTTTCAACTACGCATGTACTACTTTAAAGCCTTAGTAAAGATCTTTTGTAGGTGTTGTGGCATTTTTAACGAAATAATATGCCAAACTAACAGCTAACATACGGGTAACATTCAAGGCTATAGTGGGTTAACATGGTGTGTAGTAGGCCTAGTAGAGCTAGTACTTTCGTTTCAGAGGTCATCCACATCACGGGAAATTTGGATGTGTCTATGCGGTGACAATCACTGCCATGTCTATACTTCTACTGAGGGAAGGAAACTTTCAAGTCCTCGGCATTTTAAAATGAGAAATGGACTATGTAGACTTTTGTTTCTACCAAACAAATGCTACCATGGCATATCTAGTTATTGTAGCAAATTAATTATGAATTTTCAAACGGAAATCTCATAATTTACGTGCAATAATAATCATTTTACGAGCTCGATTCTAACAGAAGCACTATTTCCAACAAAATGAGACATGCCGTGAATAATACACTGCAGTATTCAGCTTACTATTATATTGAGAAGTTACTGCCTTTTGGGTTTACACGATAGAATAGTGGCGCGGAATAGCCCCTATGTTGAGCTTGCGGGCGTGAACAATAGGCCTAGTATGTTGAGATTGCTGCTTCCACGATTTCAGTGAGTTACCGACCTTGTATAGAGAACCAATGAGCATAATACTGACCCTATCCCATCCAGCTGTGATCCACATCATCTGGATTGACTCCTGGCACTAGTCCTCGGTGCTCAACCTATACTCTCACTCATCAGACTCAGACTTATTTATTCGACATTTTTCAAAAGAAAATACATACAATTTGATATAAAGTAAACATTTGTCGGGAGACCCATTAAGACACTATCTGTCGCTCTCATAGGGGCACCTTGTATAAACAATAATTATAACAATATTCATTAAAAAATTATTTGGCTTATAACACAATCCACCCGCTTCTGACTCGTCACCCAGCAAGCACGGGCGTTTTGACAACCATGCATATCCCAGCGAACACAAAGACGACAAACCAATGCTAGCTCGATGTAATTCCACCGACTGTGACGCTGGCTCAACATCAAACCAGCATCGGCCCGATATCTGCATGTGTCCGATGGGCTCATTGAAAATGACGGAAAACATTCGGCAGATATAGTAGGCCTAATCATTTCGATCCAAAGGATGCAAAAAATACAGTTTTATAGGATATGTATATAATGTATATTCATAAAAGATGTATGTATACACATAATAATTATTATTATACATAAACATAATAATAACACACGAGAAGCCAACCAAACGGTGTTCCAATGTTGTGACAAACATCTGCGACGTTGGCGCAGCAGGGGGAGAAAATCGGGTCCGCTCTCGAATACTAAGCAATATGATGTGATTGCTGTATGTAATTATTTCATATTTGATTACAAGTAAAACAATTTTGGACTATGCATACAGGAGAGTAGCCATCAAAATAAAAGCCTTTTACATATACTGTATATCTGATAATATTCGCGAGGTATTATTATTATAGCGCTACTTGAGAAAAGTAAAATTCTAAGCTTCGTGAAATCTCAAAATCGAAAAATTTGAAACTATGAAAATATGAAACTATGAAAATTTGAAACTATGTGTGTCAATTTTATCGATCATTAAGTTATGTATTTGATTACGAATACATGTACATTTTCGGGCGAATTCGTGTGTGATTTTGTTTATTACTATGTTATGTTTATTCGCTTCTGTTGTTTTTAGCATGCAATTTTATTATGGATGATGTTAAATTCCCTTGTCCCTTCAGCCGTATTTTGTGATGAAATCTATAGGCCTACCCATTTCTGTGTCTCTGTAATTTTTAAATTGCATTTCCTATTTTACATAATTTATATGAAATAATTCGAAGGGCTTTTGCAATTATATTTATTGACTTTCAATTCCATCTAATGGCTTCTAATAACCCCTGATTATTAATTTGCCCCTTCAGCCGTTTAATGTATATTTTATTTACTTATTTGAGATTTTTTCAGTGAACTAGGGGTCTTTTCAATTATATAAAATCACTTTTTTGCTTTTTTTCTGTTTTGAGCATGCAAATCGCTTTTATTGATGATTTAAGATTTTCTTGCCCGTTCAGCCATATTTTCTTATGTAGTCTACACCCATTGCAGTGTTTCTGTACTTCATAAATACTGTTTTCATTTGACTAAATTTTACATGAACTAAGTGTCTTTGCAATTAGATTTCTATATAATTATTTCAGTTTTTGCTGATGTTTATTCCGAAAATAACTTTTATTGAGGATTTAAATTTCATTGTCCCTTCAGCCGTACTTTCGCATGCAATTTATAATAATTTCAGTGTATCTTTAACTTGGAAAATCTTATTTATTATTCGACGTATATGCAATTATATTTAGATACACCATTGATTAGATAATATCAAAGACTATGGACAATAAGATGATCGACTTGCGGATTTCACCATACATTATGCAGTGATGTCCCCTTTTAACGGGAGTTGGAACTACGCTTTGGCAAGTGTATCATCATATAAAACAAGTGATAATTTCACCACTTTAGCCTCTAAATAAAAAATAGTTTTTTCTATGTTTGACAGTTATGACAATATCTCTGCAATATTTATTTTAGGAACGGAAATAACTGCTAATAATATATAAGTCATCTTATATTATGATAAATTTTGGAAATAAAAATGTCTTCATTTAAAAACAGAAGAGCTGTGTACAGAACGTACACAAATATGTGGGCACAGATGGGGAGGGGAGTGACGGTATGTCGACAAGCATAGCGACCACAAAGGAGATCGGGGCAAAACATTGGTAGCAAATAACAACCATAACTTGTCAGACGTGTCTTTCGATTCAAATTTATATCATTAAAAAAAATCTTTTTAGAACATATAAGCAATATTATAAAGTTTTAAAATGTAAGCCTTCTCTCTCGGACCACTGCCATCAATGTCACTGAAGACTGGAACGTATAGCAGTATACTGATATCTTAAAATCAAGACACGGTCATTTTTATGACACAATTTATTTATAGTTGTATCTTAATAATTTTCTATTTCTCCTCCCATTACTGGTAATAATATGTTCATTGTTTTCCCGCAGTACATGGTGTAGACGATCGGGGACATATATATGTAATATTAACGTGAAACATTCACAACTTGCATGTGATTTACTGTCTTTGATGAACGTAATAATTTTTATGACTCCTATCTAGAATCTGTTAAGGTATATTT
Organism: Flabesymbios commensalis; assembly: GCA_964017125.1. Classification (NCBI taxonomy): domain Eukaryota; kingdom Metazoa; phylum Annelida; class Polychaeta; order Terebellida; family Flabelligeridae; genus Flabesymbios; species Flabesymbios commensalis. The sequence goes on along the minus strand of OZ024918.1, from coordinate 32,198,820 downwards.
CCGAAAATTCGTTCATTTGAACCAATTAATTGCATTAAGTATTGACGTGGAACAAAATCCCCAGACTCTGAATATTCAAATATTGCGTCTCAGACAGAAAATTATGCAATTTATTATTGGCATTAAAATTACTCCACATTGATCACATGCATATCACGACACTTTGTAACATATGTATCCACTGATATATACAAGAATATTCCCCTCCTCAATGGTGATACCCATGTGGGGCGTGAATGATTTCAGCATTGAATAAGCTAATTCTGTGAATCGCTCAAATCAGGTGAATCATCAGTAACAGTAACATTCTTTATATCTGCAAAATATTTCTGTTCAGGTATATTCCGTATGATAAACATGACAAATGATCCATAGTGATCAGACTATATAAGTATAGTCATATTATGTTCTCCTTTGCCTTTATCATGTTCATCTTGGTTTTCTTTGCCCGTATCTACCCTTGCACACATCGTAACCTTCCAGCAAATACGAGACAATGAACCAATGATGGGGTAATGCTGGAACAGCATTAAAAACGTTGCACCAGCGTCACTCTATAATTGGGTCAGTGTCTCGTTTTAGCTGGGCGTCGCCTGCTGTTTGTAAACAATGAATAGGCATACTTGTTTATAAGGGCGCATCAACCCCTGAAGTACCAAAGGGAATAAGACAATTAAAAAGCATTGATAACAAACCACCAAATTATTGGAATAAAAAAAGCAGTAAACCTCCATCAACCCTTCTTTTTCTGATTTTTGTGATGTAAAGTATGTATTGTTTTTAATGGGATCAATGTTATAATTACTCATCGTAATATGGTGAAATCATACTTGATAGATGGTAAAAGCATTAGTTCCAACCCCCGATACCGGGGGACAGCACTGAAAGCAATTTCACGTTTTGGCGAGGGTCGATCATCTTATTGTCCATAGTCTTTGATAATATTTTACGTCATTGGACGCTGCTTACCCCGGTGACAAATGGTAAAGCTCAGTATTTTCAATACCTTCAGCATTGAAAGGAGTCATTAAAGATCTAAGGGGAGTGATAACCTTAGTCCAGGCTGTTAGGGTCAAAATAGGGCGAGTGTGTGCACTTTTGGAAGAAATTACAATTTTTTGCCCAGATGATCAGTAACATGTATTCTTTCGATCCTGATATAGCGCAGTCAATTCTGACACGACTAACACCTAATTAACATCTAATTAGTATCCATAATTAGCAAAACCACGGAAAAATCCGAAAAAAATAATATTTTAAGAATCGGTAGATCGATTTTTATGATCTTGGGCTGTGTTATTTATTTAACGTATATTCTACACGATAAAAATATTCCTGAGGTGATTAGTGGTCAAGGTCACGTGATGCGGCTAAATCATTATGGGCTAGACAAGTGATCTACTCAAGGGTTGGCTATACCACAGATGCCTCATGTATGGATCGTCATCTGAGGAATAATTCAGTCTATTTCAATTAATTTCTTTTAAAACATTTTTAATGATGTTCCACATCTCATACACTATTTCATATAACATAAAGTTCAAGGTCAAACAAACTTCAAGGTCAAAATTAAAGTAAAATTTGGAATAGATTTGAGACCAGATGATTTCCTTTTCGTCCTACTCCCTTCTGATGCACGAAAATAATTAATCGGTCAATTTCAATTATATAAATGGGGCAGTGTCAATGTAAAAGTGAAATTTAGTCTAAGCAATTGGTATATTCGATATTTGTAGGGCTTACGACCATGGTAAATTATCACCTATTTTGGATCTGTCACCTATTTTGAATCATTTTTTAAACACAATCAATTGTGCATACAACCTTTATTAGAAAGCATTACCCACTGGACAGATGACGTTGATGTGCCGTTGAATCAACGTCATTAACGTTGATCAACGTCGCAACAACGTCGTGTGCCCAGGGGGTAACCTGCAGGAACCTCTAACTTCGACGTTTTTTCTATTGCCTTGGACAAGGGTTGCGGGGTGATAGAACGTCCATAGCATGCACCCACATACTCGCAAGGGAAGGGAAGTGTAAAATAAGCAATGTTAATAATCTCAAACAACGCTGGAATGAAAAAATCGAAGCTGATGGGTTCCACAACATGTACAACGAACCAGAAATATGTCAGGTTAGCAAGAGAGAATTCCCACTGGTGAATGGAGAAAGGTTTATAGTATTTGTCATGCCAGAATCAAGGTTAGGCCTACACAAACTAAATATCACACTACTGCCACACACCCTGGACTGCGATGGCGGAATAAACACTCTGCATAAGACTGTTTTGCATTCATACAATGATGACACGGTTTTGAATAAAGAGACACAACAAGTTCTTCGATGATTTTGGTGTCATCAATAGACACTGAGCCAAGCGCTACATACAGGACTGCAGAGGGATGTAGTGGGGTGAAATGAGCTGACCATTTCTATTATGCTGACATTCTACCTATTCTGAGATGAAAGAGGTGTTATCATATCCCATATAATAACATGGAATGTGGAGAGAACACGCATCATGGGAGATGACATATCCTGACATATGCCATGTAATGCAATGTAGCGGAAAGTCGTGCGTTACATGCATCTTGTCAGAATTAACCACTGTTTATTTTTCATAAATTAAAATAATACGTTTCTTTAAATAATGAGCTAGGGGAGCTAAAGATAAAATTAAAAAAAGGATGGTTTCATTACTCTGAAATATATCATAGTTTATATGAAAATTGTCTTTTTATAGGTTTTGTCTTGGTCCGCCCATCCATCCTTGGTTAGAAAGTGTTGTAGCCTTCGCACTTCACACCGCCATCACACTTTATAGAAGAAAGTTCTCGCTCAACATAAGGCGAATGACGGTAATTGGTACATATTCTTCGAAATTAGATACTGTATATTATATTGTATGTTGGTGTTGGGGGAACCATTGCAGCCCAATAAATCAACATAGCATCGACTCGTTGAGGAATGTTTTGATATGATCACATGCACCATCATCCAAACTGGCAACCAAGATGGATTTCTGCTCATCATTTGTCAGTCTTGGAAAGGTTTGTAGGCCCTATGTATTTTCATACTTGAGAAGCTAATCGACAGTGCTTTCATGAAACTGAAATGCCATGTAAATCTTTAATATCAGCTATAACTCATTGCTTCGCAGGCAAATTTCATCACACTTCCTGGGGATTGGAGGTTATAGGTGTTATCTATTGAACATATCAACGAGTATTTTAAAATTATCTGTGTAGTTTCTGGTTGGTTTGTTGGATTAACATAAGAACGCTTTAACTCTTCCTTTACCGACTTCACCCTGATAAAACTACCCCCAGGAACCGACTTCTTTTTTATTGAGGATTCTTGAAGTAGCCCCTGGACACAATACAGGTCATAGCTATGCGCATGCGCACATCGCACGAATTAAAAATACAAGAGAACATTTCGTCCATGCCACTGACCATTCTGGTTGCGATTTTCAACCATGCATGTAATGAAAGATCTCCATTGGAATTAATGCATGTACACATGTGGAACTCGCATAAATGCAAAATTGGTAAAGGAAGGTAGTTTTGCATAAATGCGAAATTGGTAAAGGAAGAGTTAACATGTTAAATGTTTGAATATTTTTTTCACACTCATCAGCAATACAGACCCTTTATCCTCACCCTGCAATATCAGTATGCACATTAAGGACACATTTTTCATCAAGGCTGCTTAGTACACAATTATCCTTCAAGCTTACTTTGTTCGTGTAGATCATTTATTATTAGTGACATTTTGTGATTTAAAGCAATAAAAACTGTCCTTACAGGTCTCGATCAGAAAGCAATATTATGAACCTAGAATCACTGATCATAATGACGATCATCAAGAATGGAGCACACAAATTCAATTTAAACGCTGCACTCGGGCTATTTTGCCATTCACGTTTGCCCAAAAAGTATCGAATCTATTTTTTATTGCCTGAACAAAAAAATACTTTCACGTTAAAATAAACCCTATAATATAATTAAAATTGGCAATAAATATGTTACATTTATTAATTCATGGCATAGACGCCCACCAAAAAAGAAAACCACCAAGTTCCAAAAATATTTCGAATATTACCTTGACTTTGACCTTGAAGTTATAGATTAACCTTGACCTTTATGCGATATATAATAGTATATAACATTCTGTACAACATTAATATACACAGTGTATTAAAAGGCATTAATTAAAAACATAACGTTGATCTATTTATAAGACATGTGCGAAAAAGACAACTTCTGGGTGAACCACTTGTCCAAATAATTACGACCCCGGTTATTAGATAGATACGTCATTAAACCCTCAAATGGGATATTACAGATGGTGTTTTTTTTTAAATAATATTTCAAATAACTTTGGGTAATTTGAAACATTTTAAATGCGCAATTTAATGTCCGAATTCGTCCAATTTTCCTTGATTTTTCCTTTGACCTCGACATATCACGTGACCTTGACAATGAATGATTTAAAAACTATTTTTGTTGTGTCAATTATCCACCAAACAGATCACAGAACTTAAAATCATTAAAATCGACCTACTGGTTCTTGAGATATTATTTTTTAGATTTAGCTAATTAGGGATACTAATTACATGTTAATTAGGTGTTAATAATGTCAGAATTGACTGCGCTATATCAGGATCGAAAGAGTACATGTTACTGATCATCTGGACAAAAAATGGTAATTTCTTCCAAAAGTGCACAGAGAAACCCCTAACAGCCTGGACTACCTCTTCTACATCACGATTATCACGCTTCATTCTGTAAGGCTTTGCTTCTTGTGACGCTTATTCCTCATGATTCAACAAACCAGCCATCTCGATCAGCTTCCCGACATTAGCACCACAGGTGAAACATTGCACCATCGTTTACAAAGATTTATTGAGTCGGTGAAGGCTGCTATTCCAGTGTGTCTGGATGATGCATCTCTATTCACGGTCTGATTCAGAGTAAGATCGACTGGGTAGGCCCTAATGTTGATAAAATAATTGTACTTGCTCGTCGGATAGAGAATCACCCACATGCTAGAAGATGACGAACAGGTGGTTGAGCTATATGTTCATCAAGTCTGGGGGTAGCAAAGAAGATCGGGATCATATGTTTTAGTGCGTACACGAACAAGTCCATGGCGTTTGTCCTGCATGCACTGTCAAATAACATACATATATATCTGAAGAAAATATACCTTAGGCATCCAAAAACAGCCAGTAGTTCCTTTATCTTCTTGTTTTGTCTTCTCCTTATACTCCTCTTACTGCTTTATCAGGTCATTCATGGTTGTATCAAAGACTATGGACAATAAGATGATCGACTCTCGCCAAAACGTATAATCGCTTTCAGTGCTGTCCCCCGGTATCGGGGGTTGGAACTAATGCTTTTACCATCTATCAAGTATGATTTTACCATATTACGACAAGTAATTGATTCCACAGCGACTATTTTGAAATAGACCATAATTATTAATTATTGAACACATCAAGCATTAATCACCTGATTTTTGTTCATGGGTGCGTGTTCCTCAATGAAATGATACCGCTCACGGGGGTTATTGTACACCATTAGAGCCTGTGCTCATAAACTATTTGCAACAAAATGAAAGTTTGAGCATTTTCTTCCCGATTTTCTGGCGGTCATGTTGAATTCGGTGGTAAATATCACATTACAGCATTTGTAAATACTTAAGCGAGCATTAAAATGTAAGATTAGATACCAAAACCATGTTTGAGATTACATATCAGGAGAAATCATGGATTTTACGGCGACCATTTTGAAATTGACCATAATGATCAATTACTTGAAAAATCAAGCATTGGTAACCTAATTCTGACTAAACATGCTTAAGGGATGTATCCGAACCAAATGGTACCGCTCATGGACATTTTAGTGCAGAAACGAACCTGTTGTCATAAACGATATGCAAAAAAATGGAAAAAAATGACCATTTTGAAAAATTGCATTTTGCGATATATCTACAATATCCAAAATAGCTCTTCGGGGTGGGATGCTACTGCAAAATTATATTTTTTTACTGTTTTATCTTCACAGATATATGACCTGATGGATAGAAAAAACTAAATACAACAAGATTTGATTTAACTGGCCCAACATTGTGATATAGTGAGAATGACGCGAAAATCATATTTAGGCGAATATTTTTTTCTAAAAATTGGGTAGGTGTACAAAAGTGTCAAATTCTCAGCCCGCCCCTATTTCCGGCAATGTCATCAACCAGATTCTGCATCTAGAAATCCCTGAGAACAATTCTAGACATATGGTCAAATGTTGTACTGCCGGTTTAGGTACCTCAAATATTTGGTCCCTCTGCTACTATACTATAAGCTGCGCTGTGTAATACCTGCGCTGGTCACGTTGGTTTGTGACATTTAGTCGCCCATGTCAGAGGATTAGTTGTGGTCAATTCACCCTGTAGAGACTTCAGTTGTATTCGTTCTCACTCTACCCCTGAATGCGATGAGGCCTTTTCCACCTAATTGAGCACCCCTCTCCACGCGACTCCCAACTGTCGGCCCCTCCCCTAAATTTCAAACTTTGCCCAAAATTGTGAAAGTGGTACATGTAGAACAAATATAGCTTTTATTGCAATAAATATGTTTCCCATACATTTCTAATTCAAGTATGTCATAGCATACATATTTTACAATAAATAGAGACACATATAACGTTCTGAATTATTTTCTTGACTTTATATGAGCACATTTAATCTCGAAAATAAGTATTATTTTTCAAAATGAAACCACATATTTTGCGTGCGTTTTCGTTCATAAGTAGGTAATTAGGGGGATTATATCGACACAAAATCACAAGAATAAGAGTTTAGCCACTGTTTAAACTGTTTTTGATTTATTAGCTGATGTAATCCCCCGTTTTAGGCTCTAATTATTCAATTTGTAATCAGAGATGGCAATATTTGACTGTATAATCCAGTTGTACACACTCTATAATTGTGTGATAGGCTGTACAAATAACATTTCGCAGATGGCAAGGACACATTGCTGCCTCAAATTTGGGCCATTATCATCGACTCTGTCACAACGTTGGAACAGCGCAGGTTGGGTCAATGTGACTTGTCAGATTGTTATTTTCAATAACTCAATAAATAATAAATACATTTGGTTGTGGTTAATTGCACTTGTACCTTTGTTGCTTGTAACGTTTATACCCTTGTATTATTATTTGTAATGGTGTTTCAACTACCACTGCTTTTCTACACAGCAGTGCGACAACTTCACTTGTCTCATTAATTCGATTATAGGACGCTGGAGGTCTATTTCACCTTGTTACAGTAGGTGGCCGATAGACATTTAAAATGTTATTAAACTTATTAGTTTTCCCTACTTAATCCTGAGTAGGATTCCCTGAGTAGGGATACAAAATCTTTTCTACTGTGAAAGAACGATGTGGGCAAACGTGATAATTGCCAAGTAGGAACATACCGGAAGGTCTTTGGAGAAAGCATATTGTGAGCGACAGGTTATCTAATATAAATCAATGGAATCATACATGTATGTCATACTGTGACATATTTTGAATGTGATTTCAAATGAATCTGTGTATCCATTCCAAAGTTATGAAACATAGTATTGGGCTGGAGTTTGTTTAAACTGAGATAAACCGACTAATTATGGTAAAAATTGGTGATAATTTCAAAGGTTGAACAAATACATTAAAAATCATATTTCAGCTAGGCGACACCTGGTTTGGGTTTATAGAGATGCTGGAGAATGTCTCGGCATTGGTCTCCATAATGTACTAAAAATGTTTAGCGAAAGTGTTATCTATAGGCACATCGCAGTTTGACGCCCTGACTAAAGTGCTGCAAGCGAGTTATTGTCCGGCCCTCGTCATTGTACTCGAAATAGAACTCCTCCGCTCGTTCTATTTCACGTACAAGACTCGGGCCGTACAATAACAACTACCTAAAGTAAAAGATATGCCCTAACCACTGCTAATATAACAGTGTATTGGTCTTCCCAATGGGCCAGAATCCTTCAATCACCTTCGCCGTACTGGCCAAAACTCATTCAATACTTGCCTAAGATGTACCTACAGAAGATGTAGGCCTTTCCCACCAAATTTTGGTTCAATGTTGGGCCAGCGTCACAGCCCATTGCTGAATCAATGCCGGTCAATCGTCTACCACGCTGGCCCAACACTAATCCCTCAGTGGGTCTGCTGTATACTTTCCATCCCAGATTTCCAACACCAGATAACACGATACATTGGCCCAATGTTGATGTGATGGTGGGCGTCTGTCTGCGATGCAGAGCCAACAATACTCCGACCAAAACCCTTGAAGCTCTAATCACTATTTTTAATCGTGAGGGTATATTTTTTCTGAACACTTTTTTTAAAAACGCAAGTATTTAACCTAGATACCTTAAACTTAATATTCGACATGTTCATAAGGACTGGTGCACAGAAATGTCAACCGTTTCCCACATACAGCACCCCTCTTTCCCCTGAATAGGACACTAACTCAGAAAAAAATAAACCTAATAGTTTACCGGCCTATGGCCGGTCCTAATTATACAAATTAAGGAAAATGTCATGCTATGTGATATGTAGTGTCAAATGATGCAAATTGCACAAATTAGCGATTCCTATATAAATCTTATTCTAGGGATTAAAAGGTGGTGACATGTGGTTCTCACTCTTGACATGGTTTCATATTTACATAACAGTCTAACAGTCAATGTGGACTTGATTGTAGAAAATGGTAGATCAACGCACATAATCCGGTAGACAACTATGGATTTTCTAGTGTAGCCTTGCTTTGGCATATATATATAAATATATTTGTTCTCTTTTGATTATGCAACCCTAGTATGCCTATAATGATATCTAGGCGGATTTGTGTTCCCCAAACTTAAGGGATTTTTTAAAGCGAAATTCAAAATGGTCGCCATGAAATTATCAAAGTTATCATACCATCGCCAATAATTGAGATAGGTACGAGATTATTTTACCAAGCCATGTTTTCGGTATCATGGAATACATTAAAACACACCACACCTTCATTCGACATCATTGTCATGCAAAATTCTAAATGAATGGCTAGATTTTTTATACCAAACCATATATGTAATAGTATGTTTTTGTAACCATATACAATAGCACCATATTCTATCCCTAACAAAGCACTCAGAAGCATGACGCGGTGGCCCCGAAATACCCGAATAAAATGTTTCAACAGAAGAATGTCCGGAGAATAGGGCCACTCAGTTAAATCAGCAACTTCTGCTGTATACATGCCTCTCTTTCCATGACATATATGGGCCATTTTCAAAATATTTGAGCTAAAACGTTTAAGACTTGTCTTCAACATTTTTTCTAAAAGTTCGCATTATTTCATAATTTTTATCTTTTAATTAGATAAATACATGTATTTAAAACTCAGAACTTTTTTACAAGCATTTATCTTGGCAAATCAAGTTTTTATCCGGTATAAAATGCTTGATTTTTCCTTACCGTTAGGTGTCCGAAATAGGTTTGCGATTTAAAAAAAAACTTGTTATTGTCATATAATTACGTTATTGTATTTCATGACAGGTTCGCCTTATTTTAAAAAATCTCTCTTCTTGATAAAAAATTTTATTATGTATAAAAAAAATTGACTGAATCACCTGTTATTCAATATTAAGCCGTGGTCCAAGTTTTGGAATGCAAATGTCTTCACCGCTAACAAGAACTCATAAGGCCTATTATTTTTGCAAGTATTCACCAGATGGCTCCAGCACATAAATTCCCGGATCTAGGCAACTATTTATTTCTTAAAGTAAACAAGATTTGATTTATGGACAAAAATAAATGCAGTATAAGTGCAAAATAGGATCTCACAAATATGATATCACAACAATAGCATTTCTTTACCGTGTGTCTAATAACTTTGGTTGAAAAATTAAACAGCTGTTCTAGATTATTCTTGTCATTAGTACATGAAGAAAACAACGTTGTGAAGTCAAAAATATGTACATATCTTGTAAAATGTTTATGTTATGCCAAATAATGTGTCTTTACCGTTATAATGATTTGTCTGCCATTATAGCGGTAAAGACCGACATAAAACGGTAAAGACGAACACTACTTTAAACGTATGTTCTGCGGTAATTCAATGTACATTTGGTCATAAGGTGTGGAAGTCTGCAAACAATTATACTGAAAATAAGGCCTGCTATATAAAGCTTATAACACCTATTTATTGAATAAAAGTATTTCTTTACCGTTACAGCAACATCTTTACCATTACAAAACCGTCCTCACTGTTATAAAATTGCCTACTATTTAAGACATAGGCCTACCGGTGGAGACAAGTTTTTTCTATTATGGTCACTAAAAGTGCTAATATATAACATGCTGCTTGGCTATTGCTTGCCATTATTTTTTCTCAAAATGGCTTTAGGGTTATTGTTCAATTTTTTTTAAAATGGCCCATATGCAAGATATGCATATATGTCATATGATCCACAGAACTATCGGAAAGTTTCTCTGATTCCCTCTCTTGCGAAAGTTTTCGAATCTGCACTCGAAAATAGATTGTCATTCAAAAACTTGTGTGTGCCGTGACGATGATCCTCTACAAAGAGGATTTAAAAAAGATTGTAGGACATCTGATAACTCATTTATGTTGTACAATCTGGTTGAAACGCAAACAACACGCAAAAAGCCGCTCTACGTTTGTTATATAGATTTGACCAAAGCTTTCGATTGTTTAAACAGAGATGCACTTATCCTGAAACTGCAGCAATCAAATCTATGCTTCTTAAATCTAGCAATCAAATTAAATGGAATGGCGAGATTAGCAAGCCTATTAAAAACCGTTATGGTGTCAAGATACGGTCTTAAGATAGGAGACATATACCTTGCGTACCTCCTATTTGCCGACGACATAGTCCTATTCAGAATTTGCAGAGAGCCTACAGGCACAAATTAACTTACTCTACAGGTACTGTGAAATATGCAATCTGATAATAAGCATTGCTAAAACAAAGATTGTGATTTACAACCAAATATATGCTAAACATTCATTTTCTTTAACACTGGCTGAAAATACGCTTGAAATCGTGGACAAATATAAATATTTAGATCTTTGGTGTAGTAATAATAGAAATATATTTGTAAAAACCATTCGTATCTGGCTGAACAAGCTCGCAAAGCAATATTCACAATCAGAAATTTTATTCACAACTTAGGACATCTTACGCCAATTTTTTTTTTTTTTAAAGTATTCCAAACCCAAACAGAGCCCATGCTGATGTATGGTAGCGAGGTACTATTTATTGGTAAAGAAATATTGGACTTTGAGACAGTCCATTTATCATTCTTCAAAAATATGCTTGGTGTCAAACAACAAACCACATCAGTTACTATTCATGGGGATACAGTAAGGTATCCTCTCTTTTTAAAACAACAAATTATAGCTTTGATATACTGGATTCGCTTGATTCCGAACAAAAACCACCGCGACGTTTGGGAAAATCATAGGGTAGAAATGCCAATCGTCTCATCAAACAAGCTAAATTATGTTTGATTAATACATATAAAGTTGATTGGTCTAGCAAAGCCCGAAACGTACATAAAATTCAAATTCGACCACTTGCTAGAAGAATATCTGTTTTACATCCCCGACACAAGGTGGATAAAGGCACTATCAAAATTAACAATAAACGGGGAAGGCATGTCAAGCCGTAAAAAAATACCACTAGAACAGCGTATATGTCAAAGATGTACATCAAACTCTGTTTGCTAGGCCTACACTGATGTCCAGTAGTGGACTTAAAGACCAGATGGCGTTTACAGGATGCTTCTTAGTGAGATATATCTCCAGAAAGTACACGAATTTGGGAAGCTGACTGATGAGCTGTTTTTTAGCATGATCTGGCACTCTTGACGACTCACTAATCTTGCTAGACCAGCTTCACAAACTAAACTGTGGTTGCAGATTTTCTTGAAACCAACTTTCCTCATGATGTTATAGGTACGATCTGAGAGAAGCAGACTGCATGGCCTCTTAGCGGTAATACTAGCTATATCAATATTTTTAAAATGATAGAAGCTGGGCAATCTAGAGGAGCTGATCTAGAACCAGCCGTGGTGTTTCTTGATGGCTACGCAATTAAAGGGGTAGTGCTGCACTAGTCATCCACGGGAACATCAGCAGACTACCTGAATATTTTAACTCTTTAAGTGCTTCATTACTACTTAACATTTTCCTTTCATTTGAAGTTGGCATTGCTCACGCAATTGCCAACTTCAAATGAAAGGAAAATACCTCCTCACTTAAAAATTGAACCTGCTAAATTTCACAATGGGGGCTTTACTCAAGATTTATACATGCATATTTGTTCAATTTCTGTCAAATTTTAGTTGTGGAAAAACAGTATGAATGCGCTTAAAAGCGTCGCCCGCACTCAAAGGGTTAAAGACACACATCATTTCAATAATGAATAGCAGCGATGCGCAATGTCTACCTAAAATTAGATCGTTATTATTAGCCAACTATTAAATTCGGGCCTATAGAAATCCAATTCAATTCATGTACAAGCACTGCACATATGAAACATTGACGCAATGTTGTTTTAATGTGCTCAAGATTGTTCATTACTATAAAATCAGCTGTTAAAATCTACGGAGAGGACCTCTCCGCAGATTCTAACAATAATATATTTTGCAGACTTTTTTGGACGCGATAGTTTTATCCATGAAAATGATGTTGAGATAAAATCAACATGTTCATAATTGCTGACACTGATTTTACGTGGGATTTCAATTGTACAAATCCAAGCAGCGTTAAGCCTGTCTATCCACTTCTTTAGTAAACGTTTATTCACTCACTGACGACGTGTGTGAGTGGTTAAAATCCAACGTATATATTTCACAATATAATTAATATATAAGATTCAAATAAATGATTTGAAAATGTATGAATAACAAAATCCAATGTCCCATCTCTTTTGAAAATGTCCCCATATTTTTTTTAGCTCTGGGGGACAATTATTGTCCCATGGGAAAAAATGTCTGTATTAAACACTGTTAGTGCCATTCGACTTGGCTTTCTCGCCGTTTTTCAACTCCGTCGTATATAGGTAACCAGTATCGGGACCCTGATGCCAGTCAGGCAGCCAGGTCATGCCGGGTGCTGTGACGGAATAAACGTGGCGTCATTTACTTTTTGTTGCTGTGCTGTAGATTCCCAAATGACTACAAACGGAAGCTAGGCCAACGTTGGGACAGGCCTAGCATAGATATCACATATCTGATGCCATGTCTCAGCCAACAGTATTATTATGACCAGAAATCGTTCATACACGATCTCGGTTATGACTATTAGATAAGTTGTGGTTATCATTAAACAAATAACTGTGTACTGCTCTTTGGCGAAGCTTATTAAATAAAATAAAACAAATCAATGATGATAGGTCAAAGTATTCTGGTTGTCAGTTTTGCTATTGCGGATAAGGTCTAATAGTCCAGTGAGAAAACAGCCTATTTTGACTCAACATTGTTTTGAGACATGCCCAATGTTTTATTTGTTATTCTGGTAGAATCGGATCTCGTAGGCACAAAACAGCCGCATACCAAACTGGCATGTTCGGGGAAACTTTTGTATAGGCATTTATCCAAGACGGCCGCCAAAATACAAAAAATACCACAGAATCTCATTAAATTGGTATATTTCAAAGATGTTGGTATCGAGTAATATGTTTTTGACATAATAAATATGATTGCATGTATATAATAACTCTGTATAATATTGTCATTAAACCCACCTGGCTCTATTTCTACATGCCTGTTCAATAACAGATACTATGAATAAACTATTGACTGCAATGGGGAATTCAAATATTTTACTCTTGGGAGTGTAGGAGTGGTAATACAGCTAAAAACAAGTGCAAAATCTAAAAATGTTTTTTAACAAACACAAATAACAACTATGACTGATAATAATTCATTTCTGGTACTATTTGGATGACTATAACAAAGGTCATCTTCAAGGCCAAAAGGTCGATTCCAAATTCAAGTAAGAGAATAAGTGTAATACCTCTTTCTCGTTTGATTTTGAAAATCCATTTTTGTTATTATTTTGGTGATATGAGGTCAATTTCAAGGCGAAGAACACATATAGTATCTCGTATATATGTGATTTGACTGGATAATCTAATTCTGGTTGAATTTCAATGATTAAACATGCTCAAGGTGAAAATATCAATTTGACTTTGATAAAATGTTAAAGAATAACAAGGAATTGCAAGTAAAAGGACAGGTGCGTTATGTGGCGATGGAAAAGCGTAGAAGAGTGATGTAGAGGCGTTTAAGGGCTATGTAGATGCGCGGCGTCAGAACGTGACTGAAAGGCAACGAAAAAGAGGTAAAGGACGATGGAGGGGCGTTAAAATGTGACTGTAAATGTGACGCCAAAGCTAGTAGGCCTATCTCACCAAGAAACGACTGGTTGAAGCCTTTTGGCAAATGTACGCTAATAGACTAGTCACACATACACGACGCACAGCCTACGGCTTGACTGACAAAAAATAGAGCAGTGCGTCGTTGTGCGTCCATGAATTTTGGCAGGATATGAGAAAAGCCAGCGAGTTTAAAACGAATATACAGCATGTTATAACTTATGTGTATAAATCAGCGAATACACAGCGTTTCGCCACCGCGTTGCGCTTTAGCAGGGCGACAAAGTTAACGAGTACATTGCCAGTGCGAGACACAAATGAGTCAGAAAGCATTTAGCACGCCACATATACGGCATTTTTTTCTAGTTGTTAGGCTCTGTCACACATAGTCGACGCACGACTCACGCACTGACAATTGATTATTTTTTTCCAGAGCGTCGGCCGTGCGTCGGTCGTGCGTCAGCACTCGTTACTGGTTCGTGGAGCGCGCTGCACTAACGCTACGCATATTTTTGTGCGCCCAGTAATCGCCAAAGGAAGTTGAGTGTGTTCACAATATTGAAGGCAAATGAGCGCATAATTGTACATGCCAGAAGACCGCTAGAAACACGTAGGGCGCGCTAGAACAACGTTATATCAACGCCAAGTACGTTTGCTTAGTATCACATGGCTGCAAAGCGCCTGCCCTGCGCTGCATGAGCGCCGCTCGAAGTGGGCGCTGGGTATACACACGGGCGGGCGGTTCGAGCGACAGGCTGCTTAACCCTTGGAGCTCTGAAGAACACCATTTTATTTTTAATCAATAAAGGTCGAGTTTCACACGATACACAGTTTTTAGTGCAGAATTTGTTCTTAATTTGTCGAAATTAAGTCTAAACATTTAATGTTATCATAAATTTAAAAATGGTTACACATGTAGAAAACAAACTGATAAAAATTACTATAATCGTCGACATTAGCATTCTATGGTTTATTACGCACTGTATGCGTCCAACGCGTTAGAAAAGCGCTGTTCATTCGCCCTTTGCATTGAAAACACGCCGTGTATTCGCTACCAGCTTGCGACGTTTTTCACAATCCGGACTCAAATTGTTATTTTTATTCTGCATGCGTGGTCTGTGCGTCGTTTATGTCTGACTGGGAGAAACCTCGAAAACCAACGAAAACCCCACGAAAACACAACGAATTTAGAGCGTGTGCTTTACTTGTGCCTGTCTCCCATAAACGCCTTCCCATCGTCATTTAGCACTTTCTCGTCGACCTTTAATGCCTCTCCGCCACCTTCTATAACGCATCCCGTTACCATTTAACGCCATGTCGTCGCCCTTTTCAATGCTTCCCCGACGCCCTTTAACGCCTCTCCAACACCCTTTAATGCTTTCCCATTATCATTTAATGCCTACCCTTTGACGTCTTCCCACGGTCATTTAACGCTTCCCTGTCGCCCTTTAATGCATTCTTACCCCCTGTTGCTCTTTTGTAGAACAACACCTCTGTCAAAATTTAAGATATATTTAGTTACCTATAACCTGCAACAATCAGCCCTTTAAGACCTCTTTATCGCCCTTTATTCTTTCCCATTGCAATGTAACACCTTTCCGTCGCATTTTAACATATCTCCGCCGCCATTAAACACTCATCGTCAAACTCATTACGGCTGAATAAACTGTCTACGACGCAGGCCCGTCACTGAAACAACATTGGCACAACGCCTCGTTTTTGTGGTGGAATAGTTAGATATGCCAATCCCGCGGCTCCAAACACATAAGGCCGTTCGGCTTAGTTACATAATTGTAGTTGAATTGTTGTTGAATTCATCACCTAAACAATGGACACATTATTCATTTTCCCCTGGTTGTGTTTTTCTCTATCTAATGTAACAACAAAAGTAACAACTTTCCAAAATCTTTTATTTTGTTTTTCAAATAGTAATATTTTTGTCAGCATTTCATCGCTAAACCAAAATTTAAATTTTCTGCAGTGAATTATAACAATAATAAGCAAATTAAAATCTAAATATCTCAGATATGTAGCTATACCATACAACATTTGCAGTGTCATTATGAAAGTTTTCATATATTTAAGGCACAGTTTTGCTTTAATTGTTGATGTATCTTTCATTGTACAGCTCACACGTTAACCTCTTCCTCGTTTTCCTTTTTTCAAGCACTGACTTCCTTCACACACCATCGGGTTGCATGTGTGTGAAACTTGAACCTATTAAATAGAAGAGAAAACACTGCTCAGTTTCAAGTGACCACTCACTGCGATTTGGTAAAACAACTACAGTCGTGACAAAAGCTAAAGTTGCATCAACAATTTGTTGGCACTAAAGTGATGATGAACATAATAATGAAAGGTTAGTATTAATTTATGGTATAGGCCTACTAATACAAAGGGGGGGGGTAACCTCATAGAGGCCGATTTGGATAAATGTTGTATTGTTTGCTGGAGATTGAATTCAGATAACATATTCCTCATAATAAATAAATCAGACTTTGATCATAATAACCCGTAGGAACGCCGCACAAACATCGTGAGAGATAACTTTCGTGTCCCGTTCTTAGGCTCGTAGCAAGGTTTTGGAAATGTCTAAAAAGTGTAAAAGCGCCTTAAAAAACCCTCATCGTAGGGTGTTCTTAAGGCGATCGCACGTCCACACTACGATAAGTGATTTTCTTCGGGCGCTTGTAGTGTTATTATACATAATTTTCCATGACCTAGTAATCGCAAGCAATGATTCATAAAGTTGTTATTACGGAACTCGTACAGCGCTTGTACGAACGCCGTGTACGAGCAGATTTTTTTCCCGTTCAACTCACCCTTGACATCGTGCTAACAAAGAACTGATTTGGATCACTGTTTAATCCAGTATGCCCTATCGACAAGCCACATTATCCCTCAAATTAAATAACCCGGAAATTGCTCATAATGACCCATGAACACCGCACACATGTCCTAAGAAATAGCAAGATTTTGGAAATTAAAAATCTAAGAAAGTAAACACCTCATTCTAAGGTGTTCCTAAAGCGATCGTACCCACAAAATATGTACGGGGAGGTATTTTCTTGGGGCGTTCATAGAGTTCTTATAATTATCCATGACCTGCTAATCGCAAGCAATGATCCGTCAAGTTGTTATTACGGAACTCTTACAGCGCTTTTACAAATAACATACATGTATCCAATGAATAAGTGTAGGCATATAATCAACCGCAACAAGGAGGTTCTCAGCTTTCATTTGAGGTAATATACTTAGGTGTTTTACAAGATCGGGGTATTTTCTTGGTGTTAATTGTGTAGCAATTCTGATCTGCAAAGCAAAAAGGCAGAATCTGCTTACTATAATCACAGAATTACACAGGGCTCTGTGTAGCCTGTTCCAACCAGACATAGATGGCACGCGTGTATCCAAATGCCGACAGCTCTCCCTGCAAAGACGAGGACTTGACCCGATGTTGTTTCAATGTTGGTCCAGCGCCGTTGGCGGTGGGCCAATATTGAAACAACATTAGGTCAGAACCTCGTGTTTGCTGGGCTCCACACAGGTGTTTGTTTACACCCAACCCTCTCTCTCCATAATATTTTCGCCAGCCGATCACGGTACTTTTAGCAAAACAGCCGGCCAATCACAAGCTTACTACAATACTTGAAATTGAGAGTGGGGGACATATGACGTCATCCATCTGCAAATTTTAACATGCGAAGTAGAAGTGTCTACGGCGGGCAGTGTATCACAGAATCTGTGCTATGATGTTTCCACAGAATAACTGGATTGTCATAGATACTACACATATTGTGTTTTTTACCGTTTTTATGCTTTGTCCAAAACTAATCGATCAAACTTGAGAACTTGCTGTAGGCCTATTATCAAAATTGCAAAAGTTGACCTAGTATAGGCCTAGTGATTATTTAGTATTTGAGTATCTAAGTATAGACCCTATTGATAATACCAATATTTATAATATTTTCCATCAAGGCTTGGGGGGAATTGTTTATAAATTGTCCAAAAGTTAAGTAGCATAATATCTATCAGGCGGACGCCCTTGTGCAGTGGTTGAATGAAATGAAATGAATCGGGTTTTAGGCCACCTTTGTGCACATAAAGGCTAAACTGGGCCAGGAAAACCTCCTGAGGATGGTGAGACGTCCTCCAGACACAGGATTCGAAATTCGAGCCCTGGTGGTCTAAGGCGGAGCACGCTACCTCTATGTGACAGAGGCTCCCCACAATACAATGGCTGTTACACGTGGATGGGGAAGAAACATTTTTGTTTATTATAAACCGCCGAGACCGGGAACTGAACCCCGAACTCTTTCGTGAAAGGCAGCGGTGCTAACCACTACCCTACGGCCCCCGCCCGGTGCAGTGGTTAAAGCTGCCTGCTTGGAAAGTCGGAGATCGCGGGCTCGAACCCCGGTCTGGCATTCAAGTTTCGAAAAAACAAAATGTTTTTCCCTGCTCACTGGTAAAGATTCAATATTGTGATGAATCTCCGTGACCGAGAAGTAGCGAGCTCGTCTTCAGACCGCCAGGGTTTGAATTTCGAACCCTGTGTCTGGAGGGTAATGTCGTCTCATTCATCTCACTATATCCTCAAGAGGTTCTCTTGGCCCAGTTTAGCCTATATGTGCACAAAGATGGCCTAAAGCCCCATTCATTTCATTTTGTACGAGCTACGTGTACGAGCAGACATTTTTCTCGTTCGACTCACCCTTGACATCAAACCAACAAAGAACCTATCCTGATCATCCCCCAATCCAGTATGCCCTATCGTAAATCCACATTGCTCCGCTTGAATACAACCTGGAAATAACAAAAAAACACATCACAGACGCGGCTTCCTTTTGCTCAATGTTTTCCGTTTTAACATTTAACCTTTGTGCGCGGGAACCGTCTTTATACGTCAGATCCTGACGTCTAAAGACGTTCCCGCACTGAAGAAATTAAAATATTCATAATGACCGTACACCCATAAAATAGGTATTCAAATGAAGCGGAAAGAACCAACTAAGACGCTTATGATGATTTCAAATTGAAAAAACCCTTTGGTCTCCGTGATTTATATACAAATATTTCAGCGTTGTAAGGGTTAGCCTCCCTCGTCACAATTATCCCTTTGAGTGCGGGCGACGCTTTTAAGCGCATTCATACTGTTTTTCCACAACCAAAATTTGACAGAAATTGAACAAATATGCATGTATAAATCTTGAGTAAACCCCAATTGTAAAATTTAGCAGGTTTAATTTTTAAGTGAAGAGGTATTTTCCTTTCATTTGAAGTTGGCAATTGCGTGAGCAATGCCAACTTCAAATGAAAGGAAAATGTTAAGTAGTAATGAAGCACTTAAAGAGTTAAGCACCATGTGACATATAGTCTCCGTGATTTATATACAAATATTTCAGCGTTGTAAGGGTTAGCCTCCCTCGTCACAATTATCCCTTTGAGTGCGGGCGACGCTTTTAAGCGCATTCATACTGTTTTTCCACAACAAAAATTTGACAGAAATTGAACAAATATGCATGTATAAATCTTGAGTAAAGCCCCAATTGTAAAATTTAGCAGGTTTAATTTTTAAGTGAAGAGGTATTTTCCTTTCATTTGAAGTTGGCAATTGCGTGAGCAATGCCAACTTCAAATGAAAGGAAAATGTTAAGTAGTAATGAAGCACTTAAAGAGTTAAGCACCATGTGACATATATTTTGAATAAAATGTACCGGTATCCAATGAATAATCGTAAAATCCACCACAACAAGGAGGTACTAAGAATATATATATATTCTTGATAGTACCTATATTTATAATATTTGTCATCAACTCAAGACTTGTGGGGGGGGGGATGTTTATAAATTGTCCTAATGTAAACTAGCATAATGTATTTAATCTTATATATCATTTAAAATGTTTAATACCAGCAATAATCACCAGGTGCTGTTTTCCCGTTAATTAACACAGTAAACAAGGGATGTTGTTTTAATGTTGGACAACCGTCTGCGACGCTGATGCAACCTTAAAACAGCATCGAAAGAATACCTCATGTTTGCTGGGAATACACTGGTTAACGTCTTGGGAAACATAAGCCATATTCGCTGTTGTAAAAGAGTGACTAGCTGCTGCTCTTAGTCACAGCTGGATGGGATAGGGTCAGCATTATGCTCATTGGTTTTCTAGAAGTATAGACATGGCAGTGATTGTCACCGCATAGACACATTTCAATTTCCCGTGGAAAAAACAAAAGTTAAATATTTATCAGAGATGAGAAATAATGGACAGCATCGACCGAGGTGGTATACTCATCTGCAAAGGCAATAGGCATCATCTGCTTATTTATAAAGTAGTATAATTATCAACATTCATGAGTTCATATTCACCGGACTCGCCGGGGGCAGATACAGCGACGTCGATAGGTGCTGGACAGTTGCAGTCTACTTCACAATCAATTGCTTCGGCCATAGTCATTCCATAAAGTGACAAGTAAGAACGATTTCTCCGTGTCCTCTTTCTGACCATTGAAACGTAAATCCATTCGTTTGTAGGTACCTGGAATAGAAATATAATTTTCAAATGAAAAAGTGAATGCATAGGGCTTATTTCTCAATCAGTAAATATATATTTGAATTAGCTCATTCCTTATTTATTTATCAATCAAGATTACACTTCTAATTACAATCGCATTTATTTGTTTTTAATGCCTTAACCCTTTAACCGCCAAATTATTCAATCGCTCACTTGAAGTTGTGTCTCGCTGACGCGATCCACAACTTCAAGTGAGTGAAAATTATTTAGATTTGACAAAATAGAAGTCAACTCTTTTCAAATCTTGCTGGTTGATGTCACATTTTATCTTTACCATATTTTAAATGTGGTACTTAATGTGCTTATAAAAAATGAAAACCCGAATAAATGTGGCACTGGCGGTCAAAGGGTTAAAGGTGACCTATCACCCCCCTGCTATCACCCCGTATATAGTATGAATAATTGTTTTCCTATAAAATTTCCTATCCCTTCTGCGAAGAAAAAAAAACATGCTCTTCGAGATTGTTAGACCACATGTTAAAAAGCAGAGGTAGCGCATCAGACTATTTTGAAAACAGCTGTGTCAACCCTAATTAATACGAAACAGCCCTCATATTTAGGCTCTTGTGTGTTCTTTGAGAGTTCAACTCATGGTAAAACAATTCAGAGCAATCAGTTGAATTTTGAGAAGGCTATCGTGCTTACAATAAATTTTAATGTTGAAAACTGTTGAAAACACCAATTATTATCATCTATGGGTAAGTTGGACCCATGAGATAATTGTTTTAAATCAGGTCAATATTAGTTAGGGTATCGTATTTAACCCGTTGAACACGAGATTATTATGCTACTGCACTGTTTCTGAAACGAGATTATTTTATGACGTCATAGTTATCCCATGCAATCAGACCGGAGAGCCTCGTATCTGAATAGTCTCCCTAAATCACGGAGATCTCCGAGGCTCGTCTCAAACGGGTTAAATTGATTTGTGCCCGGACACACTCACAAAGTACACACAGACGAAGGGTACTACATAGTATACAATGCTAATCTTCTAAGATGAGATCAGATTCAATATGTCTTACAACAATGAGCGTGGTAGAGTTTGGAGGACACACGGTACGGGCACTTTATGTGCAAGGGTATATGTGTAAATAGAGGGGGTCAATAATATGGGGTTAGTATGCAATTAATTATCACTCGATTTGTGACAATCAGACATGTTTTTCATGTTGACAAAACTTGCCATGACTTGAATACTTGAATTTTGATACTTTTTATCACTTTTAACGTACCATCATTTTTTTTTAACATTATATATTTGATGTGCTTTTTGTGAAATGTAATTCTATTCAAATTAACATATCATTGCTTTATTTTACTTACGTTTGGGTTACTATTATTTCCCATCAACACTACTTACCCCTGGTCCAGCAAATACTTGAAGATCTCCCAGGCGTCCAACCAGAAACTCGCCTTGTAGAAAGAGTGCAAGGACAGGGCTGGCTTGTGAGTCACAGGACACAGAAACAGCAATGACTTCACTGCCACCTGTTACTCCCGCACGGTAAATGAAAGCACCTACACTGAAGCAATTCACATGACAGTCGTCGTATAGACCGCTAAACATAGGCACCTGCCGAGCATCAAAAATAAATTATTGTCGCTTGATGGGCATTTATCACATATCACTGTGTAGCAAATTAACCCATAATACTACCATATGGTAACATATTTGTGGGCCTATGAATTCGTACTGAACTTCGAGACAGCCGAGAGTGAGTTGCGCAATATCTTGAGTATCGCCGTTCCCGAAGCTGCCAATCTTTGACCGTTCATAGCCTGATACTGTTTGCCCGTAGCAGGGTGTTGTCCAGTGCAAAAAAGGCAGTGTCTGCTCACTTTAGAAGTAAGTAGGCAAAAAGGCAGTATAGTAGGCAATATCTGCTTACTTTACAAGTAATAGGAGAGGGTGTCGCTGCCTGCCTTGCGGTTTCGAATCCCGCTTGGTGCAGGATTTTCAGAGAAATATCATGTTTCTCCCCTCTCAATATTAGGACATTGTTTTGATGTTGTGTTGTTGGGCAAGGTACTTAACCCTCGAATGCTTCACTTGACTCAGGTGGAAATGAGTAGATGATAGGACGGAAATGGCAATGTGTATGATAAGTGTAATGCACCGAAATGGCTGCAGGACTGTATACTATCCGTAGAGTTGACATGGCACACGAATGAACAGGTCTAGTGACCAGGGGGGTAAAAATGTAAAAGTCGGATGAAAGACTTGATATGAGACTATAAAGCTGCACATTTACCTTTACCTTTAATAAGTAGATACCGCCTTTGTATAGCAGTGATGTGCAGTGGACTGAGAACTAGATATTAAACCATTGTCGGGTCATTGTTGGGTTGGCGTCGCAAGCGGTGCGCCAACATTAGAACTCACATCAGATTGATGTTTTGTTTTCTGACGCTTTTGCAGTTTTACAGAAAGAAGTAGGTATTATATAGGCCTATGTCGCACACAGAATACAAAACCACATTTAGTCGAAAATATCTAAGTTTTCCTCCCAACAAATTATTATTTTTCAAGTTGAGGTCACATGACCTTCCAATTTTCTGCAAATTATTCTATCGCAAATATTATATTATAAAGCATATCGGACACGGGTGTTTTCAGGTTATAACTCGGTTTCATGTGTAGGACTACACACTATAAACATATAACTGCAATTTTGACTTTAATATTCCAAGCGACAACCATGTCAGCCA
Organism: Flabesymbios commensalis; assembly: GCA_964017125.1. Lineage (NCBI taxonomy): Eukaryota > Metazoa > Annelida > Polychaeta > Terebellida > Flabelligeridae > Flabesymbios > Flabesymbios commensalis. The sequence continues at coordinate 32,175,083 of OZ024918.1, read as the reverse complement.
GATATTTTAATAAACTACAATGCAAATCTTCGTCCAAAAAGGAGCGTTTCACGGCCATTTGACTCACATTGGCAACATTTTAAACTTGTTCACATTATAGTTTACAGTATGAACGGATGCAAAAAATCTTAAAATATTACAAAATGGCAGCTTTAACGTTTTCTGTGGCGTCAAAATAAATATTTTTTTTGATTTGTGACCGAGGTAGAAAGTAATTATTACTTACGTCAACCGGTAGTAGAATGTTTTTTAAATGTGGCAGGATATAATGATAACACTACGGTACTCTAAAAAGAGCTTAAATGTCTACGTTTGATATGAGATATGTTTGATCAGCTTATGTGAGTTATTCTACTAAAAATCAATCTTACATTGAGAGCGTTTGATCCTGAGAATAAACCAACGTTTGCACCCTGTGAGATTACAAGGGTCACTGGGTTCACAGAGTTGACAATGTCAGCGTTGTGACAGCTGTGATCCATCAGGTCGTCTTCTGTAATCACTTTGACCATGCAGGAACACGAAGCTACACAAAATAAGAACACGAAACTAATATATGTGTTGGGAAAACGCAGAAAATACTAGTATAGCTCTTTCATTGCGAGGATCGACTTTAGATGTCAGAATCTGACTTCCTTAGTCGCTCGATTTTGACGTCTAATGGTGATCAAAAAAATAACATAATAGGTATAGTCAGGTAGCCAAAGTTGCTTTCAGGCCGAACTTTGACTAATTGGTTGATATCTTTTTTTTTCACTCGATTACGATGCTCAATAAGTACCTTCAACATCAACCAACTGGTAAATTGAGATTAGCTTTGAGCATTTCTTAAAATTAAAGATGGCCGCCGAGAGGGCCGTCAAAAGAAGGTTTTCACAGCAATAATCTAGATAAAAAACGAATGGACCAATTTGGATGATCTTAGGGTCGTTTTGTATGGTTGCGGACATGCTCGAATCATTGAGCATAGGTCCGAATCCCTCCAAGGTCGACTTCAAGGTCATTTCAAGAAGTCAAATTATTTTAGTTCATTTAATGCTTTAAATAATGTATTGTTGTTTTAGCGCAATCATCAGCTCAAAACAACACTATTGTGTGATCAAAAGCGAAAAACGGTAAAAATGACTTTGATTGTTTTAATTGACTTTGAATTTAACATTGGGGTACTGTAAATCATGTTTACCGGCTCGAAACCGAAACCATAAAAACAAAAAAAAGATCATCAAATCGGTCCATTATTTTATGAACTAGATCTATTGTTGGGAAAACCCTTTTTTGACGGCCATCTTGGTGGCCATCTTAAATTAGAAAAAATCTTCAATCCGGTTTCAGGTTCTGGAGCATGTTATGCCCCAGAATGAAACGAGAAAAAACTGTATCCGTCAGGTCAACCTATAGTGTCCTCGCTTCTCGACTAGTATGCAAATGAAGCCAAAAGAGCTGACTAAGAAATTTATGATGACCTCAAATTGAAACAAATCATTACCTGATTACATGGTTCATTCAATTTTTTTACAGCGCTTTAATGGCTAACCTCCAATTGGACCATTGATTTATGATTCACAAGCAAAAAAATGAATTTAATAATAATAATGTTTATTATCTGAAACATACATATATGCCTACATATTACATACATAATCGTTGATAACAGAAATAGATAAGACAATTGTATAAAACAGGAAGTGAGGAGTGAAGCCGCATGGCTATACATTTTGTTCGTGTGTCCAAGTGCAGTAATATCTTCAGAATATGAGAAACAACAAAAAAATATGCATTTTATTTTAGGATACAATGTATATTATCACTAACAGCGAAAAGGTAGGGGCCGTAAATCAAATTTATAATGGAGAAAAATAGATTAAATATTATTTTTGGATTTTTGTTTTAAGGCATTATATGTCGTATATGAGCACCACTGCCGCCGCTGGGAGTACCGCAGCGGCTGCGGGAACATCGCAGCAGCTGCGGAAGCATCGCAGCGCTGGGAGAACCGCAGCAGCTTATGGGAGCAACACAGCAGCTGTTGGGAGCCCCGCATAAGCTCTGGGAACACCGCAGCAGCTGCAGGTGATGATGGAGCACCGCAGCAGTTGCTGCAGCAACTGTTCGGAGCACCGCAGCAGCTTATAGGAGCACCGCAGCAGCTTGTAAAAGTATGCATATCCAAACACAGAGATTATGCCACTATTGACCTGGCCAGAATGGGCACCATCAAACACGACAATCCTTGCGCGCTGGGACCGCAGTACGGATTGGCGTATGATTGGATTCTGGAATGGGTGGCAAACGGATGGGTTAGTTACAATGGATTACTCCTTTGTAATCCAGGCTGTAAGCCACACTGCCCAGCATATCTTGCTAGAGGTCAGCAGAGCCATCAAGATAGGCCGCCCACTCGGAGGGACTTGCGTCCGCGTGCTTTGTTCCCAAGGCCTGGGTGGTCCGTCGCGAGAGCAGGCCTAGGGAAGCCTAAGCGTGTAAATATATGTTAAATCAATGTTGTGATTATGTTGATGTAAAGGGCATATAAGGGACAGACGTCGGTGGGCACAAGAGAGCCGGCCAGAATGCGGGACTAGTGCGGGACGGAGGGCGGTGCAAGGCAGTAGTGCTGTGCGTGGGGCACGCTGTACTTTTGGACCAAGCTGTAAACCAAGGGTTTAAGTTCTCTGTCATGGTTAGGCAGAGTGAAATGCCTATGTAACGGTATCTGTATATTATATGTGTTCTACACAGACGAGGAGAAATAAACACGACGATTGTCCTAGAAGAAGGCAGTTTGTTGAGTGAACCTGGAGTCTTGATTTATAACCAGTCCGTCGCCGTCCGCCTTGTCGTGTTGGCGTCACGATGGTGTCACGGGCTGACGTCTTCATAAGCTGTCGAGAGCACTGCATTGAAGCACCGCAGCAGCTGTTTATCTATAATTACTTGTAGACCCTATTTGACACATACAACACTTTTCAAGATAAATGTAATTTCAAAATGTTCTTATTATGGCTTAGAGTGAACATAATGATTTGAAAAAACATGAAAAAACCGTGTCCGTTCCTGTACATGGCGTGCCAAAAAAGGGACAGTGAAAATGAAACCGTGCCTCAAGGGAGACACAAATGTTGGGTTATTGTTGGTCCAGCGTCGAAGACGCTTCCGTGGTGATCTAATTTAAATTGGTCTTTTTCCAAACGCATATATGGGGTACAGTATTCTAGGAGATTTCCATTAAAGGGACAGGCCCAGGTAAAACCATAAGAAAATCGGTGATTTTATTTTGGCTTCTTAATATGACCATATGAGGTAAACATGTCCATAGACTAGAACTGCAAAAGTTTTTTAATTTTTCTGCTGCGCATTCACCAGTTAGAGAAGAAATTCCCGTATTTCCTATTTTCGACATGGTTGTCAAAAATAGGAAATCGAAATTTCGTCTCTATATCTAGCCTAACTGGTGAATGCGCAGCACAAAAATAAATAAAAAATGCAGTTCTAGTCTATGGACATGTTAAGAAGTTAAAATAAAATCACCGATTTTTTATTGATTTTAGTCTGGGCCAGTCCCTTTAACTGATTATAATAATTTTAAGAATGTCGTCATCTTGTTGACTATACTTACATGGATCGCCGATACAGGTACAGGAGCTGTGATCAAACACGAACCCCTCCTTACACTCGCCTTCATACTCCCATGGGCCATCTGGTGGAGGGTTCAGCGTACCAAACTGCCTGGAGTTACCAGGGTTTGGATAAAGATGACACGCAGGTCCTGACGAGAAAATCAAATGGTGCATGCCGATTAGTGTATTATCCCATAAATATGATTACATATCATGTATATCACATATCGATATCACGTAGGCCTAAGCCCTAGTTCGTATTATCACCATGTTATAAGGGGAACATCTGCACTTTTCAACGTGCAGATGTATATCACACTCAAATTTCATAATGGCGATAACGTCCGTGCTGTACTCTAGAATGATTATCACGTTAGTACGTGTCGATGATTAACGATATAATTGAATGAGGGGAATTAAGAAAAGAAAATAAGACAAAAGTAGGACATAATCGACATGATACATGTGTAATTGGAAGATAGATAGATATTTATCAACGACGAGAAGTCTATGTAGACGTATGCGTTAATAAATGAACAGTATAAAATGTATATGCACACGTGTATAAAACATGGCTAGCTCTGTGAAATCACATTGAATTAGAAGTTATGTGTTGTTGTAATCGTGAAATAAATGTTTAAATCCAGATTCACCTTATATTTTATCAATATATATAACAGCTAAATTAACGCGTCCTTTATTACAGCTTATTTAAGGAGCAAATAATTATTTTACAGGGAAGTGCAAACCGTAATATGTGAACCAAGAATGAATTCACAGATCAATTTATCTTAAGGATAATCATAAAATATAATATTGGGTCTGACAGCTAAAAAGGGGGAAATGGAAAACGTAATAATTTACATATAAAAAGTAGGGAAAGAATGAAATATAAAAAGAGTATAAACATAGGCTATTCCTACAGTAGTAATGAACTGAAAATCGGCCATCTTCGACGCCATCTCGAACTTACAAAGATGTTAAATGAGATTCTGAATCTACAAGGGTGCAAATTAAGCCAGAAGTGGTTCGATCGTCTTGATAAAATAACAGTCATTCATTATAAATGAATGGCTGGTGTCCCAACACACGACCACTATACACAGTGCAGTATAAGGTAATAATCACCAATTTCCAGTTTCATGTCATGGTTTTAAAACACCCCGGACGGGCTAGTGGGAGGGGAACACTGTGTAGCCCTTACCAAATCCAACTACATGTAGTTTTGAAAATCCTTGCAATTATTGTGTTGTACTTACGAGTGATAGTTTCTGATGATCCACACGCAGACACACATTCATCGTACGGTTTATTGGAAGTACATGGAGCACCTTTTGGTCCAGACACAGAATTGAACCAAGTACCCGGGGGACAGGTCCTAAACACTCCGTCTATTGTGGTTGCCCCGTCCACACGCCAACACTCGTAGTAATAACAACACATGGTTGTGTTGGGATGCGCGATGAAGCCTTGACCATGTTTGTTAAACTCACCACATTGGTAGCAAGGGTTGTTAAAATTATCTACAAATAAAGGTGATGTTTCAACCCTTGGCCTGCTGAACACGATTATTTGTCCCCTTCGATATGAAAGGGTGTATCTGCCACTTTCAAAAGTGGTAGATACACCCTTTCATATCTAAGAGGACGTATTGCTGTTTTTTAGCCAGTTTTATTTGTCGACCAAATCACTGTTATTGGGAATGAAATATGTGTCTAAACATCAAGATTTGCAAATATTTGTGATCAAATTGTAGAAATATGAGTAATTTTCAGCCACTTAAAGTTGTGGGTCGCGGTAGCGAGACGCAACTTCAAGTGGGTAAAAATATAAATAAATTAACTTAGCAGGATAAGGGTTAAAGTTTGACACTCATTTGACTGACACATATGACACTTTGGCTGCTATGACGGCTTAATGCTTATCAAAGCATCTGTAGTAATGGTATTCAATATATATTTCAGTCACGTGTGTACTATTATTGGAAAAATTGGAAAAAATAAATTTAAATATTTGTAACGAAAATTATGATTTTCTGAACTTGACTAAATTTGAGAGTTTTCATTAAAAAAAAAGAATACCTTACTAAATTTCGGTTTATTGCTCATCCATACGTTTATGATGGGTAAAGGTATTTATTATACATTTAAGTCAAAATTTGTGCTATACTATGATGATTTACAGACATAAAGAAACAATTATAACTTATGGAATTTTTTGAAGCAAAATGTAGAATGAAGTAGAGTATTATTTAATGTTTTTTTCTGAAAATTACAGATGAATTAAAAAAAATTGAAAATGGTGAAATTTGAGATTTTTCTTTAACGAATTTAAAACTAAATTTTGGTTTAACCCTTACAGCGCGGGGATCGACTTTAGTCGTCAGATTCTGACGTCTAAAGTCGATCCCCGCACTGTAAGAGTAAAAGTACCCCTATTGGCCGTGGACCCATAACCAGGGTAACATTAGTATTCAAATGCATTAAAACGAGGTAACTAAGACATTATGATGATTTCGAATTCAATAAAACCTTTCGTCTCCATGGTTTATATGAAGAATATTCAGCGATTTCGGGGTAATGACTACCAATGCATTTATAATGGTGCTAATTATATGTTGCAGTCAGTTGTGGTATACCAATTATGATGATAGACAATGGAAAGAATAAAATCAAACTATTTTTTAAATGATTTTTGCCTTTTGTTTTAATATGAATCTCGATTAATTGTTTGTCGCGAAGAGTGAAAAAAACGTAAACAAAATACTTTTCGCACCCAGCGGGCTTGTAAGGAATGAATTTCCTAAAAAAAAGACGTATTGCTGAGGTGGAATCAACTATCAGACCTGAAGAAAAGTGCCATAGCTTCCCTACTACCATGAAAAAGGATATGGCGCTTTGGTAGAGCGCCTGACGGCCTCGCCAGTCATGCATGCGTCTCTGGTTCGAACCCCGCTGAAACCTGTGTGGGTTTTTCAAGAAAATATCCTTCTTTCTCCCTTCTCAATGTGACTAGGCGATCAAGTTATTGTCTAATACATGACTATGACCAGCACATATTGAGCACCACACTTATTTCTTGGTGCTCACGCCCTCTTTCAAATTCTCCCTTTATAGATTAGTAATAATTATTCGTCTCAGGTCATATATAGTTATGCAGCCAGTAGATAGCTACTACGCGAATGTGACACAAGTCATGGTGACCTTGAACATGCTGCAGTTATCGCTTCTCACCATTAACTGCATTAATAATTATTGATCTAAGAACAGGTCTTCTCGCATGTCAAGTTATTGGCAATATGTTCAGAGTGATAAATAACCTATATCTAAAGGCAAAATCGTGAGTTTCAAGTAATGAATCAGTTTTGACATTATTCCCATGTTAAGTAGGGGTTAGACAAGGGGAACATCTTTTCTTATTGTTATTTTCAATATATCTCTCTGACCTGAAATGATTTTTTATCAAGGAAGTGTGACAGTTTAAATTTTATACAGAATCTGGCAACGGAGTTTGTTGACGACACTGAAGTTGTAATGTTTTTAAAGCTTCACCAGTTATTGTATGCTGATGACACAGTGATTTTAGCAGAAACCCATAACGATCTGCAAATATCACTTAACAGCATGGCAGAATTCTGTAAAGACTGGAAACGGTCTAGTTAATTTAACCTTTGAAAATTATCTAACTGAACTTCCTGATTACTTCAGATTTGCTTATTCTAGATTTATATGCCGAAATAACCATTTTCCTGTGGAAAGGGGTGTTAGGGAAAATATCCCCAGAATGCACCGACTATGTATATATTGCAACGATGGAAGTATAGGAGATGAATTCCACTACCTACTGCAATGTAAACATTTTTTTAAAGACAGGTTACTGTATCTGAAATGCAGTTCATTTATCAATCCATCAACGCTTAAAAAATTATGAATCCAACTAATTCTTTACTACCACTTTGTAAATTTATAAATGTTATTAGAAAAAAATGTTCTATAAATCTATGTATGATTTCATAGTGTATATATATGATATATTTTAAAATGTTCAAAAACTGTTGCAATATATTTATGGAAACTAAGTTAAAATCTGATGCAATAATATATTATATGTATATCGTCGGGAACATCCCCTGGCAATTACGCATGTTATTTTTGAACCAGCATAATAAATTTGTCTTGTCTTGTCTTGTCTTGTCTTGTCTTGTCTTGTCTTGTCTTGTCTTGTCTTGTCTTGTCTTGTTTTGTCTTGTCTTGTCTTGTTTTGACTTGTCTTGTCTTGTCTTGTCTTGTCTTTGTCTTGTCTTGTCTTGTCTTGTCTTGTCTTGTCTTGTCTTGTCTTGTCTTGTCTTGTCTTGTCTTGTCTTGTCTTGTTTTGTCTTGTCTTGTCTTGTCTTGTCTTGTCTTGTCTTGTCTTGTCTTGTCTTGTCTTGTCTTGTCTTGTCTTGTCTTGTCTTGTCAACGTTAAAATTATACAATGTTGATTTCTAAATGTTTGTGTTATTGCAAAATAAGTTATATGGTCCCGTTACGTTAATGACAAATATATGTACGCATATTACACCTTCTATAGGGGTGTATTCATACATGTTTAACAGGTAAATAAAGTACTAGTACAGTGTGCACAATTATCAGGATAAGGATATAACCATAAAACACCGCTCTTATTTTCAGTCACTTCAAGTTGTGTCTCGCTACCGCGAAACACAACTTGAAGTGACTGAAAATTTACCACAGTTGATGCTCAGGATTAGTACCACGTACATTAAAGGGGACATAATATTTACTTTGATAAGAGTTTCTTGGCATCAAAACTCACATCATCGGATAATTGCGCTAATGCTGCTTCAATATTGGGCCCATGCAGGTGCAGCATGTCTAGTCTTATTTTACATGCTTTTCAATGTCGGTTGTTTAGGAGAATAATTCTATACACAGCTCGCTATATTTATATTGTATTGTATTATATTTTATTTGATAAAGTTTCTTACTCTCAGCCAGACACAAACTGACAACAGCTCCCAGCAAGACCAGCAACGTCCTCTCCATTACGAACATTCCTCTGTACAAAAATACACAACTAAACACTCGGATATAATCCCTAACAACAAAAGGGTTGTATGTGACACTCAAATGAGTGGCACATACAACATTGTGCTCCACATATTTAATATGATTATTTTTAAATTAGGAAATTATTATATTACCGACATGGTCTTTTAGCTACACTCGAGGGGACCTGAAACCAGTTTCGCCGACATTTAAGGCAAAACTTAAAGTAGGGATGTCGTCATGATTCGCCGAGTAAACATTAAGGGTTCACAAATGCAATGGCCGCATGTGCAGCATGGGCAACGTCAACAGGATTGGGGATCTCCGTCATGTAAATATTATGGTTCGATGAAGCATAGCGACCCAGCTGCTTTGTGTCAGTCAGTGGGGTCCGCCGTAATGTAAATATTATGGTTTGGTGAAGCGACCCAGCTGCTTTAAGTCAGTCTTAGTTCACTGATTGGTTGCGACTTAGTGAAGCCTGCCATTGGTTGTAATGGAGTCATTGGCCTTTGCTATTAAAGACCAGATTTGGGTGAAATCGGGTCCAGGAACCGTATTCTCGTACAAATTACGATATATCGTAGGCTTCTGATTGGTCGAGATTGACATCTCGACCAATCCGAAGCCTACGATATATCGTAACTTGTACGAGAACACGGGCCCTGATAGTAACTGGTATAGTCACGTTGCGTGTTTCATACAAAGAACTACGCGTGCAATTGCGAAAACATGTTTTACATAATATTTGAGACTATCAATTTGGATAAAGTATAGAAAAGAAGTAGTAATAATCTTGATGGCACAAAAGCTGCATAGTTTTCCCGTGGTCAATGCAAACATGAGCGAGAGAAATACCTGATACAAGAGACCATCACCAAGTCGCAGCTAGCAGCCTATTAAAAAATAAAATCATAGCACGGCTGGTATATATATCCTAAAGCAATTTCAGCTAAAAGTGACACAATCAGACTAAAATCATAAAAAATCGGTAATTTTATTTTGGCTTCCTAGTATGACCATATGATGTAAACATTTCCATAGACTAGAACTGCAACAGTTTTTTAACTTTTGTGCTGCGCATTTACCAGTTAAACGAGATATACATGTAGATACGAAATTACCATATTTCTTATTTCGGACATGCATGTCCGAAAAAACTTTTGCAGTTTCAATCTATGTACATATTTACATCATATGGTCATATTAACCCTTTCAATTCTGAGTTTACCATCGTCATCTTCATCCACTACAAGCCGCGAATTGCTGTCGCAATTCTCAACTTGTAGTGGATGAAAATGATTTGAAGTGGGTGAAAAATTAAAGAAAATTACCACGTATTGGTAAACCAGTTTCATGGAAATTTTCGTTCTAAAACCCTTAGTTGTAGGAAAATTGGGTCTGTTTTCAGGGATGTAAAATGATGCTTTAATACATCGTGGGGACTTAAAGGTTAAGAAGCCAAAATAAAATTACCGATTTTTTGATGATTTCAGCCTGATTGTGTCTCTTTAAAATTTATGGAAATTGATAACAAACAATTCAGCATCACGGTGACCTGGAAGATTATAATATAATAATGTCATTACAATGATTAAATTGTTAAAAATGGCCGACAATAAAGGCCCAACAAGGGCCTGTAATGATCCACAAGTAATAAATAAATATAAAAATAGTTAAATTCCGACTAGATCAAGTGCTAATTGATGAAAATAGCTAATTATCCCATATTAATACACCTCTATCTATTTTAACATAATGTGTATATGTATTTTAATGTATGTATAGAAACAGCATACAAATGGTGAAAATATAATAGTTTAAAAAAGAGACATCCTAAAAATACAGCGGATGTAAATTTGATTTTACTTACTTTGTATCTCTGGTGAAAGGAAATAACTCGTCACACTGGGTTCTTTGACCTTTTATCACGGTGAGTTGACTGCCTTGAGGGGGGAGGGGCGTAGATGGGAGATCATGTGTCAAAATATTCCCACTCCAACTGTATGGTTAGTGTAACCATTTATACCCCATCTTCGCATTGAAGCACCACATGACATTATGTGAATAAGTTTTATTGATTTCAATATTGTATAATCCATCAAGCATGTTCTGATCTCTAATTTCAAAAGTGACGCACATGTGTGGCATAAAATCAGGTTATTTTTTTAATTTATTTTGAGGTGTGAATTGCGGCAGCAATTCCCACCTCAAAATAAATAAAAATCAGAGTACATAATTGGAGGGTTAAAATGAATAGACACCTCTTTAATTTGAGAGGATTGCGATTTGCTAATTGAATTTTTGGTGGATGTTTGCAAAATGACAAACATGTAGAAAGGATACTATTTGATATCAATTCACACTTGTTTTTGGTACGCACGGGGAAGTATAATCAAATGACGCTAATGTACATGATATATGGCCATTTGTGACCTTACTTCGTGCCCTCATGCTCTGGTGCTTCTTGTTCTCCTCGGATGGTTTGGTACCACAGAACGGTATGCTCGTTAATAATAGTCTGGGAAGGTATAGGTTTAAATGAGCTGTCTAACCAAACTCCGCTTCGCGAAAAATGGGGAAGGGGCACGAGCCGAATGAAAAAATCCCCGAACAATACGCACAATTTTACATTTTCTCTACGAATCAGCCATTCGTGGCGGTTCGGGGCAGGAGACACGTACTTGCCGACTGGCTTCCGAGCTGCTACTAGTCCAGGAGCGAATTCCTGAAAGACGCTTATAACCAGATTCATCTCAGCACCAAAAGTAACCAAGGTTTATATTGATGTAATAATAGCATAAGGCCTCTAGAACAACCTCAACTAGAACGTGAGGCTCATATTGGTAATAATTCTATTGTGTCGATTTTTTAAGATCCGGGGGTGTAGTACATAACCTAGTTTGAAATATGAAATCTGAATGGCAAAATTAGCCTGATATTTATCAACAGCCGTTAAAAAGTAAATATTCTGCCACCAAAATGTAAATCACATTTTTATCTATATATATACAAAGAAAAAAACAAGTAACAACTTTTGTGCTACAAATGTAAATAAAGATTAAAACATCATACGATAGTAAGTTTGCAAATTTTTGCCTGTCATCACGTTGTCTGTAATTCGATATTTTGTGCTCAAAACCACAGCTAACCAAGGTTTGAATGGATGGGATAATGACATGAAATCTATACAACAAACCCAAGTAGGATGTATAGTCATTTTTTTTCAATAAAATGTTTTAATGTTGGTTTGTTCCAACCGGGGTATATCAGATAGCATAATATGCCACATAGAGTAGAATGACATAGTTGTCAATTTAATAGCAAATAATCAATAAAATTTCGCGATCAAAAATGTTTTATTCATTCGACAATATTTATTATAAAAACTATTGTAGCTAATACGAAGTTGTAAAGGTCAGTAAAGGTAAAAACATCATACAGCAGTGATCAACATGAGTTTTTGTCTTCATACGTTTTTAACGCTGAAATAACTCCTCAACTCCGAGCATATCCAATCTTTGACTTAGTAAAAATATAAAATAGAGCCTCTAGAAAAGGCTAGAGAGTGTGTATAGCTAAATTATGGTGTAAATATATTTTGGAGACTTTTTCATGTGAATTATATATGTTTGCACAGTCTGAAATACAAAGTTTAATGACAAAAGTGATGATATATTAGCCTATGTTTAAATATTCTTTAATATTCTGGCATCAAAACGTAACATTTTTTTAGGAATATAATGTACTGACAAAAATGTGAAAAAAACAGCTAAGTTGAAAATTTCAGCAAACGTTTGCAGCCGCATGCCACATCTATTTAAACATGTGTTTTTATGATACGTGTTAAACGTTGAAATAATGTTCTCAACCCCAAACCTAAACAAGCTTTGACCTGACAAAATAATTAAATGGGGTCTCCAGAACAATTATAGGAAGTTTGTGTAGTCTAATTGAAGTTATGTTTTAAATTATGTTTTAAGTACTTTTGTGTCATCTGGAGTTGTAATAAATAGTATATTCTAAATACAGAGTTGACGGAAATCATTGCATCTTATTGCGAATAATTAACAATGTTTTGCACTAACACAGCTATGTTTATTTTTAATATGGTGTAAGTAGCAATATGCGTACTAAAGCTATAAAAAAAGTCACACCAATTTAGCCAGTAGTTTATTTACAGCACTAACTGTCTTTGAAATAAATTTCCACTCACGTCCCTGAAATAGTCCTGGGGCTGATTTGCGAAAGCCTGCTAAAACACGATTTCGCTGCACCCCCCCCCCCTGCGACATAAGTTTATTTGTTTGTTTTTGTAGGAAAATATATCAACTTTAATATTCTAAACATTAACCGAAAATTCCGGGGTTCAAAAATTATAATTGAGACACTTTAATCACCATACCCTAGGAAAATTTATAAAACTAAAAAAACTATTATCCAGTCATTATTTTTCATCTGAATTGTACTGTTTTATTAAACATTTAGCTAAAATACGCTAAACAAATGCATACATGCGCAACCATAAATAAAATAAAAATAAAACATTTGTAAAAGCTGTAAAAACTTCATTTTGATCTCTTTTTTTTCATTTTTTTTCATTTTTTGTAAGTTTGATTCCGCTGAATTCCCGCTAATGGTACAGTTTTAAACGAATATGTATTAAACATATATTATTGCTTGCTAAAATTGATAGCATTAACACAAAATTAAAAAAATTCGAAATGTGTCATATTAAGTGTTTTGTGACCATACGCGAAAAGATATTTATTAGTCAGGTTCCGTAGCGTCATTTTTAGCATTATATTAACCAGGCGGACAATAGCACCACATTTGATACACAGTTTTTCAAGGGGCAAGTGATGGAATTTAGTCGTTGAGCCTTCTAATATTGGCTCAGTTTTTCCAGAAAATCCAAAATTGCCGTCAAAATGAAAATATTTTTCGTCGCATTTCTCGGTAAATTATATTCTCCATGTACCTTAATATTAACCTAAGAAACCCTTCTAAGACATATGAATTACTGCTGTTAGTTATTTGAATGAAAAAATTCACATTAAATGTAAAAAAACACTGTTTATTTAATTATTTTGAGCTCAAAATTAGCTGGCGCTCATTTCAGCATATCCTATCACTTTCTGACCAAATAATTGCAATTACTTTTGTCATAATGTGAGCAGAGAAGCATCTACTTTTTGTAAAAATAACGACATAATAATAACAAAAAACATATCAAAGTTATTACATTTTAGATATGAAAATGAAATAACATTTTATTAAAAAAAACTGAAATACATTGAAGATTAATGATGCCTTCGAATTAGACTCTCAGCTATTATACCATAAACATTGACATGTACACTTCTTCGGACACTGATACGGATTACCGCACCTCCGAGCTTGTTCCTCCGAGGCGTGAGGCCCTATACAAGTAAATTAATTAAAAGGATATTGAATTGAATTTGTACCATTATGTGCAGTTGACATTACAGTTTTAAATATATTTCTTAAATATTTTATTATACAAACATAATGTTATAATTTAAAAAAATGATTATTTAATTAAATATGAAGCTGATATCTTTATTACAAAGCCCGAAGGTGTAAATTACACAAAGGTGAAATAAACAGCAAAATGTAAAGTTAGCACATTATCTAAAAGGCCCGGTATATGTCATAAAACCTGAAGATGCACTCCCTCCAGCAAAAGCTACATAAATAATTTGCAAGGTTGTATTTTTTTGGTTCACTTCCTTAGGTGGTGTCTATCATATTTTGTTTAAAAATATACAGGATTTCAGTGATTATGATTCTGAATATGTTCTGATATAACGCAACAAATTACCACCAAGCTTGCACCACAGCAAGACTATTAATTAGTATGTTTGACACAAGGAAGATATCTGTATTTACTCGTTTGAGGAAAGGTAAGAAGTCAAACATCATGAGCTTCCTCAACTCTATTTCATGAGGGCGGGGGCCCTAGGGTAGTGGTTAGCACCGCTGCCTTTCACGCCAGAGTTCGGTTCTCGTTCTCGGCGGTTTGAAGAAACAAAAAATGTTTCTTCCCCATCCACGTGTGAAAGTCAGTATTATGGGGAGCCTCCGTGACCGAGAGGTAGCGTGTTCGGCGTCAGACCACCAGGGCCCGAATTTCGAATCCTGTATCTGGAGGACAGTGTCATCTCAATCATCTCACCCTCCTCAGGAGGTTCTCCTGGCCCAGTTTAGCCTATATGTGCACAAAAGTGGCTTAAAGCCCAATTTATTTCATTTCATTTTCTAACTCATGAACGACTAATTGTTCAATAAACCTATTCAACCTATTGTCTTAGCTTTATTAATATACTTCTAGAAGTAGAAGTGGCTCTGGCCAATTATAGGTCCACTTATTTGCGTTTTAAATAAGATGATGTTGAAGCATCAGCATGTCTTCGGTATTTTCACATTTTGTTCAAGCACAGCAATAAGCTATACCCATTTCTAAATAGTACTTAGTAAGTACACATAATATTATTATCTGGTGAAACAAGTTTTGTTTTGAACAAACTGTCACCAAACACATGATTGTATCTGATAATTGCGGTACTGTTCTTGGCGTTAACTGAAGACGAGAAGTAGATAAACAAAATGACGAAGCAATGCCACACATGGATTACAAGCATTTGGGGTATTCCCCAAATAAAGTCTTGCATCAACGTATCAATGATGGTAGTACCATTTTTTCTTCATTTTGGATCATAGGAGGCATAAATTTCGGTCCCAGCTTCTATGGTATCTATGTGTTACATCACATAGGTTTGGTTCACGGCGACTGACGATTTGTTAACGTTGGATATAGCTGGCCTCGGGATACTACAGTATCTATGGATCGCCACCAGATGGCGGCCACTGTAAGTATCGCATACGGGACAGCAACTCCATCTCAGAGGGAGGGGGGGCAGGATTCTGGAGGAAATTGCATTGTGGGTTGTAACGCGAAACCGAGAGATCTGCTAAGAAATTAGCCAATCAGGATCAAGGTTGACATGGATCAGAATTGCATTCTGGGTTGTATCGCGAAACCCTGTAAGCTAACTAGAAATTATCCAATCAGGATCGAGATTGATATGGATCACAGTGTCCTTTTAGCTTCCCTGAGCACATGCTAAATTTCAGTCTTGAGGTCGCCGTTCGCACTTCAAGACTACAGGAAAGTTTACCCACCTCCCCCCTTCTTCCATCCTCTATACTAACACTAACACCTTGGGATGCTTGGATATCAATTACTTCTTGATCCCCCAAGTCATACCCTCGTATATCAGTCGTGCTGGGATGTGGTTATATCCTGCCTGCCAAGTGCCGGGATAAGCCATAGATATGCAGGGGTGGGGCTTTGGATCCAGGTACTCCCGTTTGAGCCAAAATGTTGTGTATATAATTGTTATGTGAACTTTAATAAAATGTTATTAATTGCCATTATATTCCTCATGTGTTTTCCTCACGTGTTTTTCCTCATGTGTTTAACATAAATCATATTCCGTAATTTGTTAATCCATAAGTACTCTACGTAGGCCTGTTAGAAGGCGGGGTCAGCCGTGAAGCAATATTATGTATAGATGAAAATAACTACAATACACCCTCAGCAATTTAATTTTAAACATAAGTACATGAAGAGCAGTCATAGTTCTGCATCTTAATTTTATTCAAGTAAACCATATTATCAAGTTAGATAAAAGCTTGCGGTGTTGTGTTAGATCTTAACAAAAAAAAACAATGCGGATACGGAATTTTCCACAAATGTAGGTCTACTGGTTGGGCGAATTTGTAATATTCGCAAGTCAATCAAAACCTTTTTCTTAAATATACAACAGGTTTTAAAAAACAAAATCCCCGGACAATTAATTAAATTTGCAAATTTTACTTTGAGCGGCAGCTTGACGATATTACTAGAATAAACATCAGGTGAGGTATCTACATGTCATTGTACAGCCTACAAGATGTGGGCCATGAAACGACGGATCAGGGTTCAAGATCTGCTAAATAATTGGTCAACCATTTGAAATGTGTTTATCCATGGTTCTGAGAACAAAAAGTTGATTTATACAGCTCTTTTTACATTCAATAAATAATAATACCATATCGCATTCAAACTAACCTGCAATATTTTTTAACTTAAAAAAAAATGCAGCAGCTTGGCACAACATTCAACATTTCCAACGAGCTGCTAAAAGAAGGAGAGCAAGCTATATGTACCATATATGGGCCTAAACAACAGCAAAATGTCAACGAATTGAGATATTATCCATTTGGATCGCTCACAACAGATTCATCACGTCTGCCCCCATGTCAAGATGCTGTATATAAACATATAATGCGTTCTAGCTATCAAGCTGAAATATGGCGCAGGATTTTACTTGCCCCCACAAGGACATGGTTGGAGGGTGAAAGTAAACAGCATTTCCATAGATGTGATAACGCGATAGAAGTTGATGCAACAAATGTGATTCAGGATTCTGATGATGATTCAGAGTTTGAATAGAAGCCAGTTGGCTCACAAGTATAAGATGTCATATTACTAAGAAAAATGTTATATTTTTTTTATTCTATAATTAGCTATCTGGGTATAAATAATTATAATTGTTATTTCTCTGTCATTTAAATATAAAACTACGATATTAAAATATGATAAAAAAATCATAAAAATCATTTCGGTACTGCATGAAAATACTGTAAATTGAGTACATTATATACTCCAATGTTTGTTTTATCGTTCTAAAAAATATTTTTTTATATTTGCGAACAATAAAAAAATAAATACGATCTATATACTTCTTTCTAAAGTTCAGTATAACTAAAGGAAATCAAAGTTTAAAATTTGTCATTTTTTCAAATAAAATTTCAATAAAATGCTTTATTTGTAAATTTCAAATTTTCAGTTTAATTTTGTTCAGATTTTGCATCATCTACACAGCTGTCGTAGATATAGTGGTCGAGTTTTAAAACGATTTTTGTATCTTGAATTATTATGCAAGACGATTTTCACATATTAATTGTCACAAGTTATTTTTGATGCTCTGGTGTTAAAAGGGTTAAAATGTCATATTTTGGACACTTTAATTTTTGGTTAATGTTCTGAAATTTAAAGCTTATATCTCCAGGAATAAGAAAAAAACATGAAACCTATGTCACAGGGGGGGGGGGGGAGGTATTGCAGCAAATTTCTATTTTTTTCCGGAAACAGCCCCAGGCCTATATGTTGTTGCTATTATAAATAGTTTATTTTTTTCCGTTTTAAGGGGCAGAATCTGACGTCTACACACGTCAGATTCTGTCGATCCCCGCGTTGCGAAGGTCAAGGTGTCAAAATAGACTCTAATTTGTTCTGTTCAAAACAGCACGAGAATCAAGTAAA
The DNA here is from genome assembly GCA_964017125.1 of Flabesymbios commensalis. Taxonomy (NCBI): domain Eukaryota; kingdom Metazoa; phylum Annelida; class Polychaeta; order Terebellida; family Flabelligeridae; genus Flabesymbios; species Flabesymbios commensalis. Next base: position 32,157,024 of record OZ024918.1, on the reverse strand, counting down.
GGCCATGGATCACGCAGACCTCGTATGTTATAATTAGATGCGTTTCAGGGCATAGTACAACTACCCTCAACAGTAAGCAAGAGACACTTAGCCAATGTTGTTTTTATGTTGGATCATGATCCGACATTAAAACACTTTTGCCTAAAAGTATATATATATATTACATCCCCCCCCCCCCCATGGACGTTGTCACTACTTGGTAATGGTCGCTCTAACACTAAGGCAGTCTCTACATGTCCGTTTATTTTGCCGATTTAAGTTTTTGATGAAGGGCTGATGTGCGGTGTTGTTGTAGATTAGCAGCTCGCAGCCCCTTCGCGACACATCATCATGGTCGAGTTCCCTAAATGGTTGTATTTTCTGTTTAAAAATGTATAGAAAAGGGCTGTTGTGATTAATTTCACAATGAAAAGTGGAATAGTGGTATTCTATGATACAAGTTAACCCCTAGAGCACTGAGCTAATAAATTTAAATTTTCGGTCACTTCAATTTGAGTTTCGCTATCGCGATACACAACTTCAAGTGACTAAAAATGTATAGGATTTGTGAAATTTAAATCCCAGCATATATCAGTGTTTCAAGATTGAAGGCATATTTTGCTTTAGCGCTGATCGGCCTTACGGCGCCGCGCTGATCGGCCTTACGGCGCTGTCCTGGTGTCTCAGATCTCGCAGGCGATTAAGAGAAAAGGTCTGATTTGACCTGATAATATCAACTACGCGACATTACACATTACCTATCATGAAGAATATATGATTACCTGTTTTCGGGCATATTTGGAGGTTGCTAGCGTCAACAGGTATGTTTATATTTACTTATTTATTTATTCAATCTGTCCCTCTAAAACCATCGATCTCAGCTGGCATCGTTATCGTTCAAATGAGGGGAGGGGTTACCATTGAGAATAGAGCGAGAGTTTCGGTTCCGGGTATATTAAAAGACGCATGCCAACGCATTACAACAAATACCACTGTAGTCGTCTATTTCCGTGGGATTTTAGTTCGTGGGCCTAATTAGAGTGTTGTTTGGTCCTATCTAATAATTATTTGTTTAAAATATTCCTTTTGAATTTGAAATATGGCCACAGACGACTTAATTTTAAGTTTGCTATGGATACAACTCATAATGTAGTCTATTCACACTGGACGTGGCACTGATCAAGTAGGCCTACCAGTAGGGCCCTACAACAAGTTTTATGTCACTGTCCATAATATCAATATAATATTCTAGAACGACTTTGAATATCTATATATCATAAATATGAAAAAGAAATGTGCCGCGGAAGATGTAGACCTCGCTCATTTAATATACATGTACGATTCCCTATAATATATACGTTTCAGTAGGCCTATAGGCTACATCAAGAACTTGATATGAAGTTATTGGCAACAAACAGCATCATGTGGGCCTAGAGCCTATCTGATCGTGATGAATCGCACGCCACAATCTCTTATGTAGTTATATTGTTATTATAGGAATGACTACGCAGGGGCGGGTCCAAGATACCGGAAAGGGTGGTTGGGCTGTGTTTCTCTCCCGAAGTGTGGGATCGCATGTGGAATCTTTTCCAGATTCTGGCAACATTGCATAGGCATGCCTATAGGCTACAATGTCCCCAAAAGACATCACAGAAAAAGGGGGAAATTAAGTTGTTAATAACGTTGTCACAATGTGTGTACAACTTAAGTGTAGATCCATCAAGACTACAACCTTGGTAGAAATTTGAGTATTACACAATTCAGACTTCATTAACGAAACACAGCTTTATCGGAGTCATGACAATTACAAAACCGTTGCATAAATATATACAATGCTGCTAGGAAAGTTTAGTATATGTGTAGAAACTACATCATTACCAACATTGTTGCAACCTTTATGCAACGTTATATTAGACACAAAGAAACCTCAACCTTAGTACAACATTACTGTATCAAAAAAAACTAATTTTAATATCCCATTAACATGATAAATACACAAGAAATGTATTAGCCAATTATTGTATTGCATGCACAATCTTTCCAGAAGTCATTCAAATTTTCATGAACGATACAGGCACTTGTAGAGGAAATACGTTGCATTAACGTGTTAAAACTTTGTTGCTAATAACATGGTCGGAACCAGTATAAAACTTCCCAACGATACTACAACCTTCAATTAGGCTTATCACAGAATTTAAAAGAAAACATGTGAAAGGATACTCCGTGTATGGCATGTGGACGTTTTTCCTGGGTCATAGCAATTTTGTGAACGTTAGACACGTGTAGGCCTACACAACGCTGATAAATACTTGACTGAAACGTTTGTCACCAACAAACAGAAAAAGTTGTTGCAACATCAATACAAAATTATGTTTGACTCAATGAAACTAAATTCTCTGTACAACGTCAATCGTTGTATGTTAGCTGGTTTATAACTCAAATGCCAACAATAATTCTATAGGAGGTTTATATATTTCTATTTTACACAGTAATGTAACAGTATGTCCACACATAGTATATTATGTGTAAGGTCATAAAGCTTTTTGCTCATCATAATTTTCTTTTTTGCAGGCTGACTTTGGCTGAATAAACCCAAGATATCGATAATATTTCTAGACACAGTGACATACTAGGTTCAGCTACCTTTATCATCACAATTAGTTCAGCAGACAGTACCCCAGAGGCAGTGTTTTGAACGATTTTGATGGATAAACCACCAGCTGAACTGCATCACTGAAATGCAAAAGATGGACTGAATTATCTGATTAAATTTTATGCTAGGTGGGCCTCATCAAAGGGTGGTGTTATTTTTTGCATAGACCAAGTTCATCTAATCTGGCCCTCCCCCTGAAAACCTACACACAACACCGTCAATTAATTTGTTAACGATCTTAAGACGCCAATTTATAAAGACGCTCGATACGCATCAAGCGAGCATCAAATAATAGGGCGTAGTAAGACTATTTTCCACAGGGCGAGAGGTGAAGAAAATGAAAATAACATTAAAGCATACCTTAGAACCACGTTTTATATTAAAAGTTTTCCCATCATTATTTATACAAAGCTTTTATGGGTTTAAAATTGTATGTTTTGTTAATCGAAACCTAGCAAAATGATCAATCATAATAAATGTTCAAAATTGTAACATGATCGAGAATATGGACAGCATGTGTTGTTGGACCTTCGAAAAGCCTTTGATACTGTACACCTTGCTATTTTTATGAAAAAGCTCACTTCTATTGGGCTTTGATCAGCAATTTAATATCTGTGACATCACTGTGAAGCGAAATTGTTAACTACATGAAGATGTCAATTACTGTGTAATAGAAACTTGCTGTAAGCCTATGTTAGTTTATCGATCTGGTCTATCTGTCTACCTGGCAGGCTTTATACCTTTGCATCTCTGCTCAACAGAAACTAGAGCTAGATAATCAGTGGGCTCACAGTTTATCGGCTACTAGACCCTTTATGCCTAAAATGAGGTCACCCGGGTGTACAGTGTTGTACGCTTATATCTAGAAGCACTGCTGGTGGCTTCATATGGACTGGTAGTAGTAGGTTACATCTTGGCCCACGCACAGACAGTGAATAACACATGATCGGTTATTTTATTTTGGCTTTTTAATATGACCATATGCTGTAAACATGTCCATAGACTAGAGCTGCATGCTTATTACTGACATGCATGTTCAAAAAAATACAGGAATTTCGTCTCTATATCTAGCCAAACTGGTAAATGCGCAGCACAAAAATTAAAAAAAACTTTTGCAGTTATTGTCTATGGATATAAATGTTACATTATATGGTCATATTAAGAAGCCAAAATAAAATCACCGATTTTTTTATGATTTTAGCCTGATTGAGTCGCTTTAATACCAGTGTTACATTATTAACACATGGTCAAGTCAGTGTTATGAGAGCACTACAACTCTGTATGTGGTAGTAATATCCATTTTAGTATTGGCCCTTTCCCAGACAGCAACGTAATGGTGGGCCCGCCTGCCTTCAGTGGCCCACCACACGAATGTCCTACTGATAGCCGGTGGCCTATTAGCTACATTGTTTGCCAGTGTTGGACAGCCTGTGGTCCATCAGTGGCAAATGCCACACTCCGATTGCTGCCTGAATGTCGCTGGTGGTCCACCAGTGGCTTTTCTGCCGCTCATAGCCACTGGGGGACCACTGCACTGGAGTGTTGATATACTGCATACTTCAAGCTGAGCACGGACAGGAAAGGGATACGTTTGTTGACCGGGTGAGGATTGTCACCAGGTCATTATAAGGATATGATATATAGCCTTTGTAGACGATACCAATAGTCCTGACATTAGCAGCACTTTCTATCGACACACAGGATAATTCTATGAAGAGACATCAGCTATCATCAGGACGAATGACAGTACTCCTCCATCAAATTGATCGAGTTTTGTAAATCTTTTGGCGATTCGGCCAATAGGACAGTGTCATCTGCATACAGTAAAATATATAATTTCAAAAAAGCACAAAGATTATTATCAAGAGTTTGTGTTGCTAAATCGCGTATTTCTTTTAAACTCATGTGCGCCTCTTGCAAAAACTGTTGCAAATCATTTAAATAAAGTGAAAATAAAAGAGAAGGAAGGTTTTCACCCTGTCGAACACCGATGAGACATGAAAAACTTTCAGTAAATAAACCATTTATGGCTACAAATGATTTAGCTGATTTATACATATTATATACAACTCAGAAAATCTTTCCCGAAATGTCACATTTAACCCGTTTGTGACGAGCCCCGGAGATCTCCGTGATTTAGGGAGTTCATTCTGATACGAGGCCCGGAGATCTCCGGGTTTGATTGCATGAGATAACTATGACGTCATAAAATAATCTCGTTTCAGACACAGTGCAGTAGCATAATAATCTCGTGTTCAATGGGTTAATAGTTTTTGCCATAGCTCAGACCTACTGATTGTGTCAAAGGCCTTAATAAAATCGATATACCATCAATATAAATTTTTTTGTTTACTTAAATACAACCAATTTAAGATTTTAAAGCAAACAAGTCATACGTTGTTGAGAAGCCCGATCTAAAACCTGCTATTTGACCTATTATTTGATTGGCCTCTACAAAACGGGTCAATCCACTGTTTAAAAAATTTGAAAAGAGCTTACCAATGACAAGAATGTATGACGACACAATATTTGGTTGCCTAGAAACGGTCCTAGAAATGCTGAAACTCAATATTTCCGGCCTAATAAAAGAGTATAAATAGAGGCATTGAATGTTTGTTCACACACTCTGTACCTCATGAATGCTAATCGCCGAAACCGGTTTTATTAAACATACCAAATGATGAAGTAGACCTGACTTTGTTTTATAGTCCTCATCAGCCTGGACGTTTTAAGATTAGGATTAATATTGATGATAAAATTTCTCACACAAATGAAAACATTACTACAACGTTGTACCAAGGTTATTTCACAATGTTAATTTTTAACCAAACCACACCAATTTTTGCACGTCACTACAACGTTGCACCGACGTTATTTTGCAGCGTGATTTTGTAAACAAACCACACCATATTCTGCAACGTTGCAGTAACGTTGTGACAACGTTTGGTCGCCAAGTATAATTGGTCTTGGTTCATAAAGGCTTTTGGTGGTAGTTTTTGCTCTTAATCGCAAACAATTCCTCTATCAGCCTATGTCTTATGATTAGGATTGGAATTAATATTGATAATTAAATTTCTCACCAAGGTGAAAACTTCACTACAACGTTGCACCAACTTTATTTCGCAACGTTAATTTGTAACCAAAAGACAACATTTCTGCAACGTTGCAGTAATGTTGCGTGTTAGCTGGTAAGTTACATAAAACATGCTTGTATAGGTTATTTGGTCAAGGGACCCACCGACTACAGCCAACATTGCCTTTGGACAACCTCGCAACCTATGATGTAGGCCTACATGACAGTGGATACGATTGTGGTAAACAAGCTTAAGCTGCTAGCGGACCGCCAGTGGTCCATCAGTGGGATGGATGTAGTCAGTGGGTCGCAGACATCGAATGCGGACCCTTTCCGGGAGCTTGCTAATACCCAGTTTATTGTGATTCCACTGTTTAGCAATATATTGTTTACTGCTTAACCCCAACTCCATACAGCTCACCAACTCTCTTTGGCTACACGTTCTAATCAATATCTACAAGTTGTGACTTCCTTAATTCATAACTAAAATTGTGTTATTTACTCTGTAGTTCACCCACTCTTATGTTTTGTTTTGATTTCACATAATGGAATATCCTTTCAACATTAATTGGAAGTAATATTGATAATTTATAATAATAATGGATGTGGTGCATTGTATGTGTGTAAACATATACATGTATTGTCCTTGGATTATAAAGCAGTGTTCAATCATAGTAATAGCGCTAGTCAAGGAGCTCTCCAAAACAAAAAATGAAACAGACAGACGACACACAAGACAGGTACATAATACATCATGAGGAAGGTTTCCCCGGCAGGTATTTTGTTGTACTTCTCCACACTCCTTTTATTAGATCTATTGTTTTTTTGTAAATGTTTCAACGTTTTTACTGATACAAACTTGTAGGATCTTCTGATTACTCCTTCTATGATGTTTGCTTTTTTTACTTTTGAGTTTATGTGTTCGTCAAATGACAATTGGCCATCAAAAGTAACTCCTATATCCTTTTTCCGTTGTTGCTTCCATAAGAGGGTTTTATAGCCTTTTCTGTTGTTGCTTCCGCAAGTGGGTGTTTTTTTGTTCGGGGATAACGAGAAATCTATGGCTCCTCTATTTTCTAATTCACTCATAGAACCTTACATATATCTGGGTAGAATTTTAATAGCCACTTATCGCTTCATTTTTGTTGACGATCAAGATATCTTTGTAATTTGTTCCTGTATGTGATTTTCTTTATTTCATGATATACCTTTGTGTCGTCTGCAAATAGGAAGATCTCCGACTCCATTCCTTCTGGGAGATCATTTATGTATAGCACAAACGGGATCGGGCCCAATACACTGACCTGTGGAATTCCACTGGTTACGTTACTTCATTCCGATGGAGCACCGTTTATTATTAGTTTTTGTTTTCTATTTTCTAGAAAGTTTTCAATCCACTTCACAGTTTACTCGTCTATGCCATATGATTTGATTTTGTGCATTAATCATTTATGCGGAACTTGGTCGAAGGCCTTCATAAAGTCCAGGTATACGGCATTTATTTTGTATCCTTGCTCAACTGAAGATGTCCAGTCATCTATTATTTTTAAGAGTTGTACTGTCATTGATCGTTTGTCAATGAAGCCATATTGTTGTTGACTGAATGGTTTATTCTTCCTCATATGGCTTTTTATTTCACTTCTCTTTTTAACCTTCGTGGTTTCTCCATTGTATTGTAGATTATGCCAGTTAAGATTAAGAAATAGTAGTTCAGTGGATTATCTTTTTCCTTTTTTTATGTATGTCACTTATATGGTCCTTCTCTCATCTACCGGGTAGTTCTCATGTTTCCAATGTGTCATTGCAAATTATATTTAAGGGCGTTTTTAGCTCTTGGTGTAGAGTTTTCAAGAAGTATGGCCACTATGGATGCAATCCATCCGGTCCACATTACTTGTTTATTTTGAGTTGACTTAGTAGTTTTCCTATTTTGTTTTCATGGATGCGGATGTGTGCATTGTATGTTCTATATGTTTCTTCTCAATATCTGGTAGCGGGCCCCTGTGCTCTTTGGGAGAAAACACTGCAGAAATTGGATTATAGTGTGCTTTCTCTTTGTCTGATTTTCTATGCTCTATTATATCATCGTTTGATTCCTTTATTAGTTCTGGTATTCCCTAGTGCAAATTGTTTACTCAGGCTATATGTAGTAGGCCCCTATTATATCTTGCAAAATAATACGTTATTTTTCTTTTTTTGAAACAGCCTATGTATAGACCTTAGCCTATCACATGTTCTAATTCAAGGATGTAAGTGTAAGACTAAATTCAAAGAATAATCATTTTGATGTGTAGCACACATAGTCCGAAATGACGCTTCACTGATCGTTTAGCGTCAGAACTTGTTCCATTTGCTTATGTTGTGTTTTTTTCATGAGCAACGTATGAACTATATCACACTTACCTATAATCTCAGTACAATTAGCTTATCTCCTTGATATAACTTGTAGCAATATGAATACTTCAGAATTATTGTAATCGATATTCTCTAACATGAACTGAGGTTTCTGTCAAAATTTCATGCATTTGTTAGGTCCAATTGATTGATGGGTCAAGGTTAAATCATAATGTCGTAAACATGACTGAACGCGGTGGATGATCAATATAATAAGTTGTTTATTTTAAGCTTGTTCACATAGCATACCTGCATACACAACCGTGTACAAATATAAAATACCCAAAGCAATTGTTTGCTGATATTATAAAATCTTTGAAATGCAGATAATGCCGTTTTTAATTCTCAGATATGTTTTTTTATTAATTTCATCATTAGAGAAATAAAACAAAATAATACACAGTTTTTTCTACCAATGTAGTTTATCGTAATAAGGCCAGTCCAATCTAAAAATTGTGTACGCCACAGGCCTACTTCTCAATGGGTATAAATATAACACTTCATCCGTTTACGTCTAAATGCGTTCGTCATGGAATCTCCAGATGACGCGAATAACTTCTTATTGGCACAATGTTGTCTCGTTGCTTTGACATCATTGCCTCCACAAATATTGAGACAACAAATTTACCATAAGCTGGTAAGCGCCTAAGATAATTAAATTATGTAAACAAAGTACATGTAATTATTTAATTTATTAAACAACACAATAATTCATGTCATAGTTCCCAACGTTTTTCACAACAAATGTAAAGAAATCACCAATTTGAACTTATATCTAAAAGAAGAATGGAACATAAGTGGGTCGAGTAAGTGAGTTGTGATGAAATAAGATATAAAAGATGAAAAAACTGCATATATCTTCCTTCAGTAAGGGAGGCAGCATATAACTATAGATTAACCATATATTTGGTTAATCTATGATATAACATAGGCTTTTCCCGAAACCTGTTGGCAAATTGACGAAGCAATCTTTCCCCTCTAGAATACATGAATTTCAAAATTTCAGTCTACACGGTTTTTAGTTGTAGTCCTTCTGGAAAACTATATTTGATTTTTGCATTTTGCAAAACTTCTTCAATATTAATTTCCGCCATGATTGTATTGCTGTTAAATCAATATAATAAATACAGTTCTACCGGATTCGTCTCGCGCTAAAACGTTACAAATGATAATAAATCAGCTAACAGTAGTGAACACTGCAATAGTAAATCATGATAGTTGAGTTAGTCAGTACAATTCCATTGATTTTAAATAATGATTTTGAGTAGCATCGTACGAGACTACACACTGACTTTCACTGTACCGTATGTCATGCTAATATAGTGCATACGTAGGCCTAAACGTATAATTATAGCGTAATAATACAATGTAATTTTGTCGTTTAAATCCACAAACAAGAGTATTTCGGCATATAACTATGAATTTCACAATGTTATTTTAAAATTATAGCGATCACCCATCATGATGAAAAATAACCCATTTCCGATAGTTTTCGCTGATCGACTTTCTAGAATGAGACTGATTTTTCTTCTAACGCTGCGGTGAGAATAATAAGGGTAATCGTATCTTGGTGTGTACCGGCCCCTATGCAAAACGAATTACGGGTGACCAGCGATTTTCACCGGTACATGTGTACCCGAAAATAAACACTGATTCGGCCAATTTTGTGCAAAAATGTGAGGGTTACCCTCTTCAAAGACAATATACACATATAAAAAAGGAGACCTAAAAGACATCGCCAAGGCATTTTTCAAATGAGATGTCAAGCTGCTAATTTCAGTTTATATATCAGACATTCATCAAACAAGCACGTTTATATTTGATGCGCAATCGATTGGATGCGCACCGTATTTTTGGGGCACAACTTTACGAATGGCAATAATTACAGACTCTGTATCGCACACAGAGTCTGTTATTACGGACTAAGCACACAAGACCTCTTGCATTTCTTCAAAACTACTTGACTACAGAAATACCGGTATCAATTACACAAAACGTTGGCCCAATGTTGTTTCAATGTTGGGTCAGCGTCGTAGACGACCAACCGCCCCTTGAAAGCACTAAGTAGGCCTACGTGTCATTAGCCTACTGTGTAAGTGATTTATTTGACCAACGTATTGCTCAGCTGAATTTATTGTCAGTGGAGATTTCAAACTACTCAATTTATTTTCCATGAATACATAATTAAATAAGCTCAATTGATCAGTTATTATTATAAGGCAAGCCAATGCGTCTTAAAAATGAGGAGAGTAGCCATAGCCCAGTATAGGTAGGCCTACAGGTATACTTTTGTCGTGTGTTTTTTTTTCTAATATACGCCTAGTTGTGATTTTCGTGTTCTGTTCCGTGTTTCTCAGCGCCCCAACAAAAGGGAATTCCCCATTTCAAACAGGAGGGAGAAACAAAATGGTGGAGCTGTTGAAAGTCAGCGATTAGGCCTATCACATAAATGTGTTGCTGTGGACAATTCCGAGTCGATTTTAACCATATAATCGTATTTGTTTATATTATTTAAGTATACTTAACACCCACTATCAGTAATGATTTCCCTGAACATATTCAAATAGTTCAAAACTAAAATATTTCTTAATCGTTGCCTGGGATCCTGACCAAGGCAGCACGGCGGTAAGCGGAGCGAGTCGCCTGGACCACGGCTAATTTTGCTTATAACATTACTGGTTATGTGGGTGCTACTCTAGTCGACATCTGTGATCGAAGGGTTAAAAGAATTGTTTCCAATGGAGACACGTATAGGCTACTGTGTACACGCCGTAAGTGTGTACATAAACCAACAGCAATCCAAATAATTGTAATTTAAAACAATCAAATTCTTTGCATATTTCTGCGCCAGTTATTCTTTCTGTTTGTCAGGACAAGGTTTGTACCGGTATCTTATTTACTCCTGATCATTTGACGGATAAAATGGAAAATTTTGATGAGAAATCAATCTGGCATACGGCACCAGTCCTACATAGTCTTGATAAACGCACCATATTCTCGCTCAGATAGAGCTTCTCTCATACAGTGAACTAGTGAACGACGTAGCGATTGAAATTGAAGACGATATGATTCTCGAAGCTATATAGACAGATCGTGTTTAATGACGCATGTAGACAATACTTGTGCGAGCTGTCAAATGCCAACATTGACATTCACCCTAATCTACAACTGAAGAATAGACGAATGGGGCCCACCGATTCATACATTGCGAAGGATTTGGTCAATTTGCTGAGATATGTATCAGGCATCTCTACGCATTTCCCCAAAAGTGTTCTCTCGGAATTAAAAACTTTTATTAGCATAAATAAAATCAAGGCCACGGACAGCAATGAAACACGTGCGAATTGCGAACTCACTCAAGTCACGGCATAATATCTGTGCACCCTTTGAGCCCAACAGTCGACACAAATAATCCTGCGATGAACATCAGTGACAGCATCAGTGTCCATAGTGTCAGTACAGATAGTGAGCAGAACTTAAGCCCTTCACCACGCAACTCTGCTAGTGTTAGTGATATCAATCTTCAAGACGTTACCAAACAACTTGGCGAGATTCACATGATTCAGGTTGATTTGTTAAATTCAAGCATTGTGAGTACGGTAAATCCAAACTCGGATGATGAAAGTGGCAATGGGTCTGACCAAAGTTTCGACACTGTCAGTGACAAAGGCGAAGATCAACATCCAAAGCAAAATTCTAATGCCGACTTAGACTTAGAACGAGTTATCGAACAACTAGAACAGACCCGTTACAAAATGCAAATAATGAGAAAGAATATCTTAGATACAAATTAAAAGAAAGTAGCATGCGGATCCGTAATCACAAAGGGTCAATTAGGACTTTTACGCAGAAACTTAAGACGAAGAAAAAACAAATTACAAAATTGGAGAGACAAAATGTATCCCACCTGGAAGAAAAATTAAGATTAAAACACGAAATTGCATGGTTGACAGACAAGCTAGAAAACAAAAACATACCGGGTGTTAAACTATCAATTAATGAAAGCCCTGATACTGAGGATCATGATCACTCAAGTTTCACGGTAATATCACACAAAAAAAGAAAAAACAACAAGCAAAATAGCACTGTGAGGAAATACAAAAAGAAGAGCATAAAATCAACCAAGCACTCTAGAACTTGTACTTCAGCACCTCAAGGGATTGAAGTCAAAGTCGTAACTTCGCGAAGCCCTGAATCCCCAGCAGTGATTCAAGTATCAACAGAGCCAAGAGTGAAAAGAACTGCAACAATGGGGAAAACTACGATTATTAGCAGTTCTCTTGGTGCCGGTATAGGTATTCGCTTTAAAAATAGGATCAGGAAAACATGTGCATATGTCAAATGTGGGGCCTCTAGTGACAGAATTCATAAAGACCTAGATTTAAACGCTCGATACAAGGACAGTGATAAATTAGTGTTCCTATGCGGAACAAATGATCTGGCAAATAATACACTTGGTCAAACTGTTATCAAATATGACAATCTCTTGGACAAGGCGCTGGCTCTAAATCGAGAAGCCCAGATATATGTTGCAGGATTACCACTACGCTGGGACAAACCTGAGATAAATGCTAGCATATTAAATCTGAATGCTTACCTTGAGCATAAGTCAAAGAAATTAGGTAGAGTAAATTATATTAACAACAACATCTTCCCTCGATGCCACAAGACTCACTACAGCGTAGATTAACTACATTTAAACAACCAAGGGAAGGATTTGATGGCACGTAATATTGAAATGGTGGTAAATTTTCACACACCGAAGAACTTTCCTCAGAGTTAGTGAACAATTTTCCAGACAATCACGTGCCTGAAAATTCGCCTGAGTGTCATCGTGTGAACATACTTTCTTGGAACATTCGCGGAATAACGGATAAATTACAAAACAAACAGTTATGTGAGTACATTTGTCAGCATGATATCGTTTGTTTAGTTGAAAGTATGCTAGACTCTCAGAAGACTATCCACTTCTCAAGTTATACAGGTATAATTTTGCACGGCAAGTGAGACATAAAAAAGCGAAGCGCTGTTCTGGTGGAAAAGCTATTTCAGTTGCTAATCGGCTGCCCAAACATATCGAAATTAAAAGAGTAAATGATGCTTGGTGTGGATCACATTTAAGAGCAGTGTTAATACAAATACTAAAAAAAGAATAATGATTGGTGTCGTTTATGTACCACCAATAGATTCGAGTTATAATGGCATAAAGCAAGATATTTTTGACATTATTGAACTTGAATATAGTAAATGTGCAAACAATCATGATATTTTTTTTTGTGGGGATCTCAATGCCCGCACAAGTACCTTACCGGATATTATAACAGATGAATTTACTGCTTTTAACGGTGGTCAGCCAAACTTTGTATGCTCTAATATTCACAGCGTTATGGACACTAAGGCAAACACCTATGGTAAACTGTTATTAGAACTTTGTAAAAATACAGGTCTTATTATTGCAAATGGTAGAATTTACCAGGATAAACACAGAGGCTTTTTTACATACTATAAAAGAAATGGTAAAAGTGTAATGGATTATATGCTATTTGACCCAAACTGTTATAATATGATAACAGACTTTGCAATATCACCTAAATTAGTCGAATCCGACCATTGTCCTATCGAGGTTGGCCTGGAAATTGAACCACTTTGCAATACACATAAATCCGTGAAAGATTATGACCATGTGACTGTGCTTATCATAAATATATCTGGAATGTATCGCGAACCGACCAATATAAAATATCTCTACGAAGAGATGAGTGTAATAATATAATAGATCAATTGATATTAAATGCCAACACTGATCGATCAAGCGATTATATATGTAGCCTCATACATATGCTTATCATTACTGCATCTTCTGGCATTTAAAAAAAGTCAATATTAACAAGAATAACAGCTCCATGAAACAGATGCCAACTAATGCCTGGTTTGATTCTGAATGTAATGAGCTTAGAAAAACTATAAATACTTATGCAAAGCGGTCGAATTTAACTCACATCGAGAACAACAACAACTACAACAATGTCAACAATTTCGTCATTTGAAGCTGGAATTGCTAACGCAATTTCTAGCTTCAAATGACGAAAAATATAGATATTTTTCGAAAATATACATCTTCTAAATTGAGTTATTTTACTAACTAAACATCTACCACAAACTATATTGTTCATTTCAGTCACATATTATTTGGCTTAAGATATGCTGAAAACCGTACATATCCGGGTCTAGCAGGATAAGGGCTAATCATCATTGTGTTTGTCGTGGGCACGACTAGTAACTCACACCCCGGCAAACACGAGACATTGACCCGGCGCAGACGATGGGCCAATACCCCCCCCCCATTAATTGTAGCCCCCCCTATTGCTGTTAGTTGAATTCACAAGTTTAAAGGTTCAGTGACTTCCCAGTAAACACAAAACATTTGCATAACATTTGTACAATGTCGAAGACGTTTGTCCGACATTGTAAAAATGGTATACCAATGTTCTGTGTTTGCCGGGTTATTGACCTATTCCCACTACGCACTCACTACAGGTCCATACACCCAAAATCGCGAACCATGTTTTTACCATTAAAACATATTTAATTTTATTCAACTCATTAAAATGTGCGGCGATATCCAGGTATAATTGTTGTTTGAAAAATATTTTTTAACTTGCAAAATCCTTTCCTTGTTATGCATTTCACGTTGCTATCGCGCACCAATCTAATGATGGATGTCTTGCACCTGTCATCATAAATGTTCACCCCCTTAGGCAGTGTCGCTCAATCACATATACCATGCACCAAACGATAGGTCAGTGAATCATACATGAGAAGCTGCCATTACTGACTATTTATTACAGGTTCTACTGAATTATAATTGAGCCACGCAAGGTAAGATTCGTGTATAGTTTTAAAACAAATAAGACGCCACCGAAAGCAATGAAATATTATGTGATACCCAGCAAACACAAGCTATTTGTATAACAATTATGCAATGTTGGACCAATATCAAATGTTATACAAATATTTTGTGGTTGCTGGGTGAAAGGTGCTCAATTGATCAATAAGCTTCATGTGAACGAAAAATATTAATTTACAATATTAAGTACGACAAATGCATGGTTGTAGAAATAATTTCAGTTTTAGGCTACTACAACGTCATTATAATTATAATATAGTTCTTCGGATACAAGCGCAACGCATTTGGGGAACAATGCAGTATGTATTCATGAATATTTGCGATGATGATAGTAGCCTGATATACCAAGCCAGTGTTTTAAAATCCTTAGACATAACAAGTTATATTTTTTAGATCCTCTCTAAGACCATTCTCAAGGCCTCCGATGGCGTAGCCATTTTCCTGCCTGATTTGTTGCAGCAAATAATTATCATATGTATATTGCTAAAATATGACCTATTTTCCCGAATGGGAATATACCAAGCCAGTGTTTTAAAATCTTTAGACATAACAAGTTATATTTTTTAGATCCTCTCTAAGACCATTCTCAAGGCCTCCGATGGCGTAGCCATTTTCCTGCCTGATTTGTTGCAGCAAATAATTATCATATGTATATTGCTAAAATATGACCTATTTTCCCGAATGGATAATACAACGATGATGTATAATGTAAGCAGATATTGAATTTTGGCTTTCATGATTAACCCTTTAACCGCCAAATTATTCAATCTGAATTTCCACCCACTTGAAGTTGTGTCTCGCTGACGCGATCCACAACTTCAAGTGAGTGAAAATTATTCAGATTTGACAAAATGGAAGTCGACTGTTTTCAAATATTGCTGATTGATGTCACATTTTATCTTTACCATGTTTAAAAGGTGGTACTTAATGGGCTAATAAAAAATGAAAAACCGAATATATGCGGCACCGGCGTTTAAAGGGTTAATGTAACCCTTATAACATATGTCGCCCATAGTAGACTTCTAGAGATTTTATTAGCACTTCTGTCACCAGTTTTTAACCCTTACAACGTAGAATTATTTTTGTATAAACCATAGAGACCAAAGGGTACTTTTTAATTTGAAATCATCATAAATGTGTTACATAGAAAATATTAGTTAGCTCTTTCGCTTCATTTGAATACATACCTTATTAGTCTACAGACGCCAGATTCTGACGTTTAAAGTCGGTCCCTGCGTTGACAGAGTTAAAAATATATATGTGTGATCAATAAATATATATATATAAATATATATATATAAATATATGTGTGATCAATTTTGTGCTTAATTGTCAGTCACCTGAAGATGGCGGGACACAACTCCAAGTAACTTTAAATTCAAATGGAACGGTTCAGAGTTCTCAGGTTTCTCACACTTTGCGTGGTGATGTTCACTATGAGACGTATATCGGTGTCAGCCCATATCGCATTCTAGCTGTAGTTGGTTTAACTGCAATCTATGGCAGTTATATCATAATAATGTGACTTGATCGTCAGAAATACAAACATTGCTCATTTTTCGCGCGATATGGGGACATACAACACATGTCCAATTAATAAGGTGTTCTTATTCATTGGACGAGTGCTGTATTCTCCCGTATCGCACTTAAATGAACACCGTTTTCATTTCTTCTCACACTCACTGGTGGTGTTTCTACTATAAGACGTCTAGCGGGATCAGCCAATACCGCACTCCTCTGTACTACACGTATACATGCGGTATGCATGCCTTATAGCAGGTGAGCGGTGAATGCTATTAACTGAGCGTCCGCGTGTCTTATGGTCGTCTGTCATGTCGGTTAACCGTACACTTATTTTGGACAATCGTGTGAGAAAATACAAACGGTGTTCATTTTCGTGGTGTATGGAAAAATACAGCACATGTCCAAGGAATAAGGTGTTCGCCTAAAGGCTCACAATTTATTCCTTGGACGAGTGCTGTATTTTCCAATACTGCACTCAAATGAACACCGTTTGCATATCTTAAAAGGGTGCACGCTGTGTTTCCAAAAGGTTTAGCCAGTCTGGTCAGCATGGCCTGATCATAATACGCCCATGCTGCAAAGGATGATGTACTGAACTCGAACACAAGAAAGACATATTACTATTATTATTGTATGATATTTATTTTTGGTTTATTCATTACAAATTGATTATGCACAGTATATTACACTAATTCAAATCGCAGTTAAACAATATGGCAGTAGTAATTAGTTAGACACGTAACATATTCCCCTAAGCAAGGCTTGTCTTCTCGAGGCCGCAGGACAAGACCTGCGGCCTCGAGAAGCCAAGCCTTGCTGGAGGGAAGATGACACGTAAGTGATTAACATTCAAATTTTGACAATCAACACTTTAATTTAAAATTAACCATTTTAACATAATTTTCATTCTCACCCCTTTCATTTTCGTTGTTCCATTCAGTTTAATTAGTTTGCACAATGCATCAACACTTTTTAATACTAGATTGCTTCAATTGACTATTTCATACACATAAATACATTAATTCCACACATCGCATTTTTGATGTTCAAAAACATCTAATTAATATGGAACCGGTTAAAGACAGATATATTACTATGCAAGCGTAAAACTTGTAAAAAATTATTGTATCAGGTAATTTGAATCCAAACGGTTATCAATAGCTGCACGTAGCTATAATGCTTAACTGTACAATATTTAAAAATATATATATATACACTTCGTCCTCTTGTAACAAAAGGGTCTAATGCACCAGTCTTTAGACTGGTACATAATACCTTTTAGCTCCGAGGGGTCGAGTAAGTTATATCACAGGTCGCTCTGGCCACATAATTTCTGTATCAAGTGTACATAGTATTTATAATACTACTGATATACACTAATCAATAGTTTTGACATAATATTATACCTTTCATAACGGCTTGTTTATTTACAGAACATACAGATAAACAACCTCATTGTTTACTAAAAGTGAAAGTGTCATATCTGCCTTGTCGAAGTTATGGCAATTTACCTTTTTAACATGTTTAATGCTACATAAAGTTGTGAAGGTATATTTTTTGTAGTGATTGTTTAAAAGTAGACTGTAACTTGCTTTGATGATTTATATAATATACATTAAATTTTAGATAACGTAGGCCTACACAATTAAATGCTAGGCTATCTAATATTTATATTTGCATGTATTTTAAAATTGTCATTATAAACAGCACAACTTGCGGTGGATAATAAATTGTTTGCATGTGTATTTAAATTTAGCGACATAAATAAATAAATACAAATGTTTGAAAAAAACCATAATAAATAATATAGTATATTTATGGAAACTTTACATTTCCTTGTCCATACATAAACATATAAGTTATATCTAATACTGATGGCATATATTATTAAAAAGGATATACTCGTATCATAATTGTATTGGCTTAATGATTGACAGAAGTCAGACACTGAACCAAATCTGGGGTACTGTGACAGACTCCCATGACTCTATACCATGATACCATGTACATGACTGTATACCATGGCATGTAACCGTACACCATGGAACTTGACTGTACACCTGGTGGCATAGGCCTACGCGACTATACACCATGGCATATGAGCATATGACTGTATACAAAATGACATATTATTGTCGAATTCATGACACATACAATCAAATACTTTACTCCCTTTTCGCTTATGGAGAAATATGTGTGTTTATTTAGATATTTCCACAAGCATCAGTGTGATTGTGGATACTTTTTAAAGCCACAACCTGAAGAACGTAGAGATTCAGTTTCTGTTATTCAAACACGATATACAGTATTCTAGTGAGTCTAATGATATGGGTACATTCCCATTAGACGCGGCTCAGCAATATGAGGTTGACCAAGTATTATGGGGGTCACCAGTTTCTTGTTGGGCCGTATCTGAATTTATTCTAAATTTATGAAGTGACAAAAATACGATTTAGTACTATAGTGTAGCCTGACAATTCTGCTTATATTAGATACTGCGCAGTAGACCTATACCCCATAGCCCAGAGTCGGGTATTAAGTAATGAGTTCACCTGGTTGACTGATAACTGGTTGACTAAATAACATTACGAGAAGCAAGTAAATAATAATAAAAACAGATTCTAAAAACAGATTCAGATACTAAAATTACTTAATTACACCCTTCTCAAAACCTGATTTATTAGCGATAATATAAAAAATAGTGGTAGACCTCAAGCAAGTATAAAAACCCACAGCGATTGTTTTCTAAGGAACACACTTGTACTTTATTGTGCTATAAGCATAGAGCTTTACAAAGGTTTTGTTTTCATGTCGCATTTATATTTTCGTTAAGATTTGTTTATAAAAACAATGAGCAATGATTACAAAGTTGATGAATATCGTCATGATTATAGCCTGTGAAATAGATATCACCTGCAATTATGCATATGGAGGAGGGGCTACCCTTGGTGAATATGTGACTGTTATGAATAAGACGGCTTAAAATTTTCAAATATATTATGTTTTTGAAGTTAATCCTTGAAACACCACTCTAAACAATTTTATTTTTTGCCCACTCAAAGTTTCATCTCGCAGACTCTCGCTAGCGCGACCCACAATTTTAAGTGGGTAAAAAATACATATTTGTATAATTTGGATGAAAATGAATGCAAATTTTGCAGATTTAATGCACATTTATCACACATTTTTTTTAGCGACAAGAAAATAGACTAAAAACGGCTATGGAGGCGAATAACGCTTTGGGTTAACCCTTAAAGCGCTGAATATTTTTTGTTCAAACCATGGAGACAAATGTTTTTTTTTTTAATTTTCAAATTTAAAGTTTTTTTGAGTGGATTTTTTAAAATCTTTCTCCGATTCATTTAATTACCTATGTTATGGGTCAACGATCATCATAAATATGCTTACCGGTACTCTTACAGTGCGGAGATCGACTATAGTGTTCTGTACACGATCATAGTTATTACGTCCACCACGTGAACCTGTCACTCGTTAACACCACCCACAATTTCATATGGGTGGAGATTACCTAAATTACTTGTTTTAATTATTATTAGTATTTTGTCACGTTCAAAAATATTTTTTTAAATATGTATATAACTAACATGTTTGAAACTTTTTGAGGTGTCTAGAAGTGGTCCACATTTAAAGGATCCAAACAGCAATATTAATTATTACACTTTGAGAACACAGATGCAAACTCATTTTCACATCTGCTGCGTATATCATTCCTTTGGGTATGAAAGGTTGTATCTGACTCTCTACAGCGTGCCAGATAACACTTTCGTATCTAAAGAAACGATGTCACCTATTTGTTTGTGTTTACTGGGGTCAGGCTGAAATTTCACCGTGTTATTTGTAAAATATCTCTTCGCGAAAAGCGGCCTGTAAAGGTATATGGGTGCTTAATATAGTATCGACTACTTTTATCACGTGACAGTCTTTTTGAATCTACCAACAGTGTCGAAATTGGGGATATAATTATTGATATTCCAAAACACTAGCTGCATTGTGTCTCGTTCTTTAGAAGAGGTTGTCATGAAATAATAGCTTTGGTCATGCAATAAAATAAGAAGTAATTATAAATATTATTAAAATAATACAAATCAATTGGGTATTGAAGTCTCCCACGACAGTAGCATTATCTAAAAATAGTTTAGGTTCTCATTAGCATTGAATTGCCTTCATCCATATAAAGTCATTGTTTGAAATGAAAGCAGTAAATTTAAATTATAGTTATTATTATCATCACAAAATGAGTGATTACCCCTTTACCCGCCAAATTATTCAATTGGAATTTCCACCCACTTGAAGTTGTGTCTCGCTGACGCGATCCACAACTTCAAGTGAGTAAAAATTATTCAGATTTGACAAAGTGGTTAACTATTTTCAAATCTTGTTGTTTGATGTCACGCTTCATTTTTAACGTGTTTAAAAGGTGTTACTTAATGTGCTAATATAAATAATGAAAAACCGAATATAATCGGGACTGGCGGTTAAAGGGTTAACGGACCACGTAAAAAAACAGTATAGAGTTAGGTGGGTAGCAAGTGAATCACATTTCGCAACCAGCAAGTCGCAAATGTCACTTTTCTAACAGACAATAGTGAGCTTTAGTTCTCATAAATATACTTGTTATGCTTTTTAAAACAGCAAACATTCAGTCTAGAACAATAGTTGTGATAAATTTTGATTCGTCAGTCGCTGTGGCGTCGATAACGTCAGCATTAGGGACAGGCTCACCAAAAACACTCTCGTAAAAGTTGGCGTTGCTGTCTCGATCCGGAGCGAAGTTTGTCCCCTTGTTGTCAAAGGGATCCGCATAAAACACGGATATATTATTCATCTGAATCTCCTCGTCCTCTCCCATGGGATGCGAGCCCGTGCTCTCCTGGACGTATCCGTTACTGATCTTGGATTTTTTCATGGGCGTGGCGTAAATGGGTTCTGTATGATGGTTGCCCACGATGGGCGTCTCACTGCTGGTGTCATACGTGGAATCGGGATCAGCGGACCCCTCATACATGGGGTTGGCTACCCCAGGATCCGAGTGATCTGAAAGACAAATTCATACGATATCACCCTTTTAACCTTACAACGCTGAAATATCTGTGTATAAACCATGGAGACCAAATGTTTTTTCTCAAATTGAAATCATCATAAATGTCTTAGTAGCTTTTTCCGCTTCATTTGATTACTTATGTTATGGGTCGTCGTTCATTAGAAATATTTTACTCCTTTAGCGCGGAGACCGTCTTTAGACGTCAGAATCTGACGTTTATAGACGTCATATCCTTACGACTAAAACTACGGCCCACCTAACGCCGCGCCGCGCTGCGCGGCGTTAGGTGGGCCGTAGCTTTACGATGGTCTCCGCGTTAAAAGGGTTCAATGCTAGCAACGATTACTGTCATTTTTAAACACAATATTCGTGCTTTAGGTCACTTTTTGATGAGAAGTGGAAACTGGACACACACTGACCTGGATGAGGTGCCCCAATTCCATTGAGTGTCCGGACCATACCAGGCAAGGGCTTTTGTAAAAAGAACCCTGCCGTCTGCGGTGCGGGAGTCTCGTCTGTGCTGCTGTAACTCTCGCTGTGAGGGACGAAGAAAAAAAGTATTTACAATACTGCCGCGCAAAGACAAACAGCAGTAACTGCTTACTTAAAAAGTGGGCAGTTACTGCTGTTTGTCTTTTCACGGCGGAATTATCCTGAAAAAAGGTGCATTTTAATTAGGACATTAAAGAGATTCACTACTCGCACAAATGATCGGACCGACCAAGATTGTTTTAATTTCTAGCTTCAAATGTTGTACTTTTCATTGATTTTCATACTTCTGCCATAATTGTCGGCTTCAAATGGATGAAAAATACCTATGCGTTTAAAAAGTAAACCTGCTATAAATTACACATATTTTAAAATAAATCAGCTTCTGTAGATTCATAAGGTGGGTCAGGGGGGTTTTGACACCCCCTTTTAGAAACTAAAGTGTTCAAAAATCACTTCAAAATCAATACACTGAAAATGTCATCGACTGGGGCCACGGACTCACGTTTATCACGTTTATAATTATTTCCCATCAGAATTTTTTCAAGAAAGACCACTTTAACATGACGCGTCTAGGCTTTAAATCTGTTTTTTTCCTCTGAGAATTATGAAATGTTCATGTGTAGATATTACCCTGATGACATCGTATTTGAAATGTAATAATACTAATCATGCTAATAGATCACTACATTTCGGCAGCTGAAAATGACCTAATTTTATTCGGCACTCGAAAATAAGTCTCTGTTTTATGGCACCCGAGTTATTCGGTAGGCGGCGCGAGTGTCGTTTTTACACAGCTTACTGTGTTCATAAAACGGCGGTCAGTGTGACCGGGTCTGCCGCGAAGTGAGTTAGGCAGTCAGGTCGTGCCGGGTATGTAGATATCATATGAGTTATAAATTATAAGAGACCTTCTTTTCAAACGTACTGGATATTTTTCCTTTGTTAACCCTTTAACCGCCAAATTATTCGATCTGAATTTTCACTCACTTGAAATTGTGTCTCGCTGACACGATCCACAACTTCAATTGAATGAAAATTATTCAGATTTGACAAAATGGAATTCAACTGTTTTCAAATATTGATGATTGATGTCATATTTTATCTTTAAAATGTTTAAAAGGGGGTACTATATGTGCTAATAAAAACTGAAAACCCGAATATATGAGATATATATATAGTCGTTTTAACCCTTTCACCACCGGTGCCGCATATATTTGGGTTTTCATTTTTACTAGCACATTAAGTACCACATTTTAAATATGTTAAAGATAAAATGTGACATCAACCAGCAAGATTTGAAAAGAGTTGACCTCCATTTTGTCAAATCTGAATAATTTTCACTCACTTGAAGTTGTGGGTCGCGTCAGCGAGACACAACTTCAAGTGGGTGAAAATTCAGATTGAATAATTCGGCGGGTAAAGGGTTAAATCTGATTCATTAGGCGAAAAAATCACTGGGGTTGAAATGAGTGTTAAAAATCCAGATGTGCAAATGTTTGGTCACAAAGTATTACAAATAATGAGTAATTTTCACCCACTTAATGTTGTGGGTCGCCGTATTTATAATGTAGTCCTTTAAGAGTCAAAGAGTTAAAATCAAGCAGCTATAAATCACTTTGAACCATATTATTATTCATGACGTGATGTTCGTTAAAATTGTAATTGAAATATTCCAGCACGAATGGATTAAATTTGCTATTTTATCTCTGATCAAGGTTTTCAAATGTATCTCGGGAAGTTGCTTCTCATTTTATCCCATCGTTTCTTATTCGTTTTTTTATTCACGAATTCACACTTATAAGGTGTGATGTCTACTAATCAACAATAACAATAATCAATGTTATAAGCCTGATTTATCAAGGATAATTTAACTGTTTTCCTCATTATGAGTAATTGCCCCTGTATTGAGAACGGTTTAATCCTCAACAATACAAAGTGGCAGATGCTCCTTTTCAATTCCACAGTTAGGTGTAGTTATGCGATTTAAACAAAATAGCAGTGACCGCATTTACTGTGCCACATTTTTATCTTTCATTACTGATTATCATCTTATTAATGCCTTAGGCCTAATGCTTGTGGAATAAGTATATATGATTTATCTCATTGATAAATTGTTATTATGCATATTATAGAATGGTGATATTAGTGTGTGATAACTCAAACAGAAACACTGCGTGATCGAGACGAAATATTAAAAAAGTTGAGATGTTAGTGATAGATAAACATGATAAAGAATAAAAAAGTGTGTAGCTGCCTATTGTAGCTGTCTACCATAATAGGTCTACGTAATGCTTAACATGCTGAACTGTAACAAAACGACAAAAGGGGATTATATCGTGGAATAGTGCTGAAACGATCAGAGATAACGTCGTGTGAGTTTCCTTATTTTTTGTAAGCTTTAATCCGTATGGTATGCGTTATCCGCCGGCACATACATAATTCTTCGGCCACGTACTGTACTGAGAGGAAAAAGGTAAATTATAAAGTACACATGTGAACAAGAAAAAAATATTTTACTACACTGTCTATAGTCTGTTTCATACATGCTGGGAGTAGACTTTTTTCAATTTGCCCGCCTGATATTTATTTTTTGTATGTGAAATTTGTCCATCTTCTCCTAATATCCCTGAAAATTTGGTAGGTTTTCGTTGTGTATTTTCTAAGTTTATCCGAGAAAAACTATATGCAAAAAATTCAAATAGCAACCAAGCAAATTCAAAAAGGCTACTCCCAACACTTGGTTGCCTTTTTAAACTTTTAAACTATGAATTGCATTTCACACCACACCCTAATTAATATTTTTTAACATACTATCCGAGTATAATATATTAAATTGAAACCTCAAAATATGTCAGATAACGCATTTATATATGCGTCACTAGCAAGTAGAGGGTTAATCGTGAGCATTTTTTTGTTAATGCTAAACATTGAAAAACATGTCTGCTACGTCAATAGATTGGAGATAGTAAGTGGATTAGGCCAAGAGGGTGAAATGGTGTTGGCTTATAAATCGTGAATAAGTAGTTCATGACTTCAATGAATAATAAAACGCCAGTCGGAGGCAATTCACAGTTCAGAATGAATGTTATGTAGAGAAATACCTCAGCAGTTAAAGGGTTAAACATTCACTGTAACAATAATAACAAAACAAATTTCCAGTGAATGTTAATTGCTAAAAAAATAGTTTTCAAAGGGACTGGCCTGGGCTAAAATCATAACAAAATCGGTGATTTTTTTTTTTATTCTGGCTTACTAATATGACCATTATGATGTCCATAGATGTCCATATTATGTCCACAGACCAGAGCTGCTAAAGTTATTTTAATTTTTGTGCTGCGCATTCACCAGTTAGGCTAGATATAGAGACAAAATTCCTGATTTCTAATTTTGAACAACCATGTCAAAAATTAGAAATACGGGAATTTAGTCTCTATGCCCTATATCTACACTAAAAGGTAAATGCGCAGCAGAAAAATAAAAAACTTTTGCAGTTCTAGTCTATGGACATGTTTACATCATATGGTCATAATAAGAAGCCAAAATAAAATCACAGATTTTTTTATGATTTTAGCCTGGGCCTGTCCCTTTAATATATGTGAAATAATTGTGGTCAGATGGTTAATATATTAGGTGATGTTTGTTAACGTACCAGTAAACATTTGTGAAACATTCAAACGATGTTGGACGTTGTATAAATGTTATACATTTTTTTGTGTTTACTGGGGTCAGGTTGAAATTGTACCGTGTCATTTGTGAAACAACTCTGCGTAAAAAGCGGCCTGCAAAGGTACATGGGTGTACATCGATAATAGAGAAACTAGCCCATTAAAAGCAAGTAGATCACATGTATTATATAGATTGTCAGCGTTATAGAATACATTTGACACTAAAGAACTTCGATATAAAGCATCATAGATTTACATAAGGTCAACAAAAATAAATTGTACATATTCCCGGAATGGAAACAAGCAAGTTACAAGTTACGATAATTCTAGTCAAATTCTAGCCAAAAGTATCTGCTTATTTGTAAAATAAGCAGATGCTGCCTTTTGGATTTGCACGGCAGAATTGTGCTCCGTGACTACAACTCTCTTGGCACATGCACGTTTTTGAACACCCCACATCATGAGGACTATCTGCCACTTTATAACGTGGAAAAGTTTGTGTTGCAGAGGAGTGAAAAACACCCATTTCTAAACATCGAGAAAACGCAACTTAGACAAAGAAGCATTCTAATCATGACATATCACCCACCTTGCGATTAAAGGGTCTGATAAAGATGAGGCACACGCATTTTTAATTAGTATGTGCATAAATTACCTTATTAGCCAATCTGAAGGTAGAATGAACCAAATAGTATACTCCAGCATCAATTATCATCAATTATATCATGTAGTTATAAATTATTCGTAATTAAATTATGTTTGACCAAATGGTAAGTAATTTGCTTATGGATTTTAAAAGTAAAAACATCAATTATGCTTATTAATAAACACATAGTAATTATTTTAGACAAGATAGATAGGCCTAGTAGATAGTTGAATTAAAATATGCGATATTTAAGTGATGCTATTATTGGCATATCTCTCATTGTTCTGTGAATGGTACCACGTTCTTAGCCACAACAAAAACATTTTGTTTGTCAAGTCTTGTAAAGGCAAATATTAAAACATTACATGCTAGTTATATTTTTCACTTCGATGTCTTTTTAATGTGGCTGAGCGTCTACATTTTCTGTAAAATATAGTGTAACTTTACTTACTCCTGGTCTGTTGTCCTGCACTGCTTAATCAGCCACCACAAGGCGACACCCAGCAAAATGACGACCACCACTGCAGCTATTACAATACCAGCTATAGCCCCACCTGGTGAATACAATGAACATTAGTATAAACCCAACCTGGTGGAAAATGGGTCACGGCATATCACGTCACTTCATGACTGGGCTTTGGTAGGCATCAGTGGTGAATTCAAATGATTAGTTGCTATTTTTAGATGTACCGATAGGTAATCCCCGAATGAACGTTTCGGAAAGATTACTTCCGCCGGATGTAGTGTTGTTTACATTATTGTATTTTCCCTCTGTTAGAAATGACGCACTTCCCATGAGCTGACCCAGAAAATGGTTGGCCTAATTAACCTAGGCATGGCAGTCACGTGTCTGTATATATATTGGCCGGGCTTGCAAGGCAGCTCGCGACTGCAACAAACATGTATAGCTGACTCATTCCTTGCTGGCCCGTCCAAAGTTCAGTACTAAGGCATATTAAAGCACATATAGGTTTACTTCATTACCTTTGGTATACATTAAACTATTAGGTTGTTGCTGCAAATAGTACAGCTGTTCCACCAATGAGGCACCGCAATCACTCTCAGAGTATTGCCAAATGGAAAAACGACATGACAAGTTAGTTGTATACCTCAGACCAGAAAAATCATATACACACTTGCGAGGCATTTGATAAAATATATTGGGTATTTGGGTATTGGGAATTGGGTATACTAGCGCAATTTCTAGCTTCACACCAGGAAAAATTATTTATATTTATAGATACAGGGAGCACTGTGTATAGTCTCAGACAGATACAGATAGCATGTACATCTCAAAAGGCCGTTACAGGTGTATGCCTCACCCATTCCTCCCCCTCCATGAGATGTGTACACATTTGAGCCAGCCACTCACAGAACGTTTAGCAGGACAGCTGGCCAATCACAAGCTTATTACAATTGATTGAAAGTAGGGGATACATGACGTCAGCCATCTGCAAAATTTAACATGCAGGGTAGCAGTGCCTAGTAGATGGCAGTGTAATTTAGACTACTCCCAGATATTAATAATTTAGCATCTATATAGCCTACCACTGAATATTTCATATGGTTTGAAATACATTATATATATATAATATAAATATATATAGGCCCAGTAGAACAACAGTCGATAACAAGCCTTACCTGAAAGACCATCATCAGCAGTAGCCGGTAAACTGGTGACGTCATCACCAGCTGTGGGATCATTATCAGATACACCGTCACCTGTAATTGTCATAGTTACACTGTGTACGTTATCATGACGACTTATTAGCTGGTGGTGAACATTTCAATAAAAATAGCTTAACTACTAAAGCTTATACTATGGAAAAGGGAATCTGAATCTTAATCTAAAGGTAATATATAAATATTTAAAACAAACGAAACAATTATAAACCTCAAACTTAAACGGCAATAATAACAAGAAATAGCTACATTTTATGTATTAAGGTCAAAATATTTGGTTTCTTATCATATTATCGTCTGTAGGTTATAATTGTTCAAGCCAAATAAAATATAAATTCTTAAAAAATAGGGAATAAATAAGTGGAATCATCCACGTAGCTGTAACTAGATCACATTATAATCAAATGGGCTGCACGTGATTCCGTACAAATCACGTGATAAAGATACAGCACAGTATGGCTCGTGATACAATCACGTGACATACTGTTAATGGATGAATCTAACGCAGTATCCAACAAATGCTTCAAAAAGAGTATAATGATTGATTCTCAGTTTTGAAACAATGTCAGATGAACATGTGCATGTTTGCTATCTATGGATATGAGGTTAATCTTAGGTCATACTCTGAAGGATATTTTAAAGATGGATATTTACAAAGGTCACCACTAAACCAGGGATGGGGAAGGATGGGCATGCCAAACAAGATACCGCTGGGTACACGACATTATTGTAGCGTTGAATCAACGTTGATTCAACGCTAAGACAGCGACATGCCACCAGCGTCTTCACCTTTATTTACCTGCGTGTACCTGTGTGTAGGCCCTACAATATGTTATTAGGTGATGGTGCTTCCCGAGAAATATAGATTTGATGAGCATTAAAACAGTGTTTCTAAAACATGTTGGTGCTATGAGTTAGCTTTTATTAACAGTGTTAGTAATTATTGTTAATAAAGCAGACGTTATGTAAAGCAAAATGTAGTCAGTTCGTAGAGTAGTGTGAGATGAGTAGACCAAATGAGATATCATTTTCAACTTTAGTAGCCTACGCGGAATATCGTGCTATTACATGTTCAACTATTGTAGCCTATATTCTTGTTTTTTAAATTATTTTGAAACATTTATTATTTAGATTGCGGCAGACCCCACTCCTGTGGACGCTGACCATGATGCGCATGCGTGTGGGCACACGATGTTCATTCAGCGAATCATGACGAGCCACCCAAATGAAGTAATGCAAATATCGACTACTGAAAGTCAGACAGCTGCTACAATTTACTGTAGGGCCTACATATAACCTGGTGAAGAAGAAAGTATATTTTGTTGTTATGTTTTCATAATATTTGTGTTATTTTGAAACAAAGATAGCCTTGTAAATATTCTATACCAATACAAAAAAAGATTTGCGTAAAATTTCACAGTCAGCCATTTGACATATTTTGTCGCTTTATCTCATCTATAACTTATTTTAAAATGAATCGATTTATCCTTTAAGTTGTTTCAAACATATAAATACATTTATTGCTAAAACTGAAATCTGTATTATCGGAGAGGGTTTCACTTCGAACAAACTTAAAACGATATCAGTCGTTGACAAAGTGAGATAGCTACATGAGTTTATCAACTGAATTCATACATTTAACATTCTATTGGCTACAGATTTATCTGGTGATAAGTAAGTCTGTGCTAATAATACCCTGTTCCAGTTGAGAACAGAACTAGAGACGTATCTATTGTCTCTGCTGGTGAGAACATTTTTGTCTCCAGAAAATGGAGTGGTGGTTGTAATATCTAGTTCTTGTGTTCGTGTTTTGTTTGTACTGGGATGTTTGTATTTCTGGCGCCGGCTGTACAATTTCTCAAGTTTCTACAAGTTGTGCATGTAATTATGGAGCCAGTGGATTGTGTGATGTTGTGCCTGTATTATGACACCGGCTGTACAACTTGCCAATGGATTGTGCAATGTCGAGCCTGTAATTATGACGCAGGTTTCACTATTGTCAGTGGATTGTGAAATGTGCCAGTATTTATGATGCCGACTGTACTATTTGTCAGTGGATTGTGTGTTGTGCCTGTATTTATGACGCCGACTGTACTATTTGTCAGTGAATTGTGTGATGTGGCGCATGAATTTATGACAGATGTGTAATAATCAGAAGCAGTGGATTATCATCCTCCTGGCAGCAAGTCTTGACACAGCGAGGCCGTCAGGCCAAGCCTTGCTGAATTAGCCATACCATTCACCTATCGGGGTAGGGAGGAAGATTTAGATATTGAATATTCATTAGTTTTTCAAAAAATGTATTTTTAATGTTGGCCCGCTGTCAGCGACGTTGGCTCACCATTAATTCAACCCTCACGCACGTTTCGGTGAGATGTGGTGGTCTGTGTCTGAGACGTTTCCGGTGAGCTACTCGGCCAGCAGCCATGTGTTGTTTAATGTAGGGCCGGTGTCGTAGACAGTGGCCCCACATTAAAACAACACTCATGCCAGAGGTCAAACTTGGGACAAACAGAAAAAATATTTTTAGAAAGTCCCCACTCCAATAGGCGGATTCAACCCTGTTTCAGCAAGGTCGGTCTACGACCTCAGAAATAGCCAGCCTTGCAGAGGAAGATGTGGATTATATGCTGTGACATTTGGGTATAAGACGTCAGTCGTGTCATCAGGTAATAAATTGCTTGTGTGTTTTGATGTATACACGTAGCCTACGTATGTGTATAAGGTCATTGTACATAGACCTATTCACCACCAGAGATTGGAAGCTGATGTCTTGTGTCTATGACCTCAATAAAATTTGGCTATCAGACATTAGTAACATTATCTGACACAAGTGTACTGGGAAGGACGATTATTGTGCTGAGAGATAAAGCGGTGTGTGCTTGGTGCTGCAAACTAGAAGCTGTACCTTAAACCTGGTCGTGCTTATTACGTCAATGTGGGGTCGGTGACAGCATTTAAGTTCCCCATATTTCAACATGGAGGCATATGTGTTTTATTCTAGATGCTATTTACAGAAAAGGTATTTGCCAATGATCTAGTTACGTCACCACTATGAGTTACTGATCTGATGTCATCGGGACTGGTATTCAACTATGACTCCCCCAGTGACGTCATGATTACTAACAGTGGTTGGATGTCACCGGATTTCGTTTCGTCAATAGATGTAGATACTGTTACATTTCGGCCCTGATCAGAATTTGACAATATTGCAATGGGACTTGTGGTAAAACACTTTCAAAGTGACACGTGACATTGTTGTTCTCACCCGTTACCATGGAGATGCTGAAGGCTGACGTCACATCTGGGTTAGTGAATATCGATTGGTGTCTGGTCGTAGGCTCCACCTCGTGCTGCGTTTGCTTTGTGGCGGTAACAGAGCTAGCAGTGGTATGTACAGCATTATTAGAAGTATCATCAGTATCAGGAGAAGTTTGTGTGTTAACGGTGGACAGAGTTAGTTTTGATAGCTCGCCAGGAGTGGTGTGTGTGAGGGGACTCTGGGTGGAGGCACCTATTTCACCCGCGGACATGCTAGTACGCCTATCTGAAGATGTACTAGTACCAACTCCCGTAGCAAACCTAGTATCAGATACTGGTTCATCACCAGTACTTGTCTCTGAGTATATTTTAGCAATAGTTGAATAAGTATCAGTGGTGCTTTTGACATCTTCGTCGCCTGTGGTCCCAGGCCACGTGGATGTTGTACCTGTAGTATTAAACATACTTAATGAAGAATTGTCCTTATAGCCATCTGATATATTATATGTCGCTGATACAGTTATCATGTCAGTGTAGTCCTGTGATACAGTACTCGTGTCATTATTGGCCTGTGATACAGTACTGGATTTAAAATGGGCCTGTGATACAGTACTCGTGTCAGCATTGGCCTGTGATACAGTACTGGAGTCATCATAGGTCTGTGGTACAGTACTCATGTCAGTATTGGCCTGTGATACAGTACTTCTGTCAGTGTTGGCCTGTGATGTATTCTGTGCTGCAGTACTCGTGTCATTATATTCTGTATCTGTATAGTTCAGAGAAATAGTACTGATGTCACTGATACTATGGGATACAGTACTCGTGTCATTATATTCGTGTGATAAAGTACCTGTTTCAGTATACAATGGTGATACAGTACTCGTGTGATTGCTCTGCTGTGTGGCAGAGCTACCAGTACCTTCTGTCGTGTCATCTACACTGCTATGAGTGATGTCACCTAGAGTAGATGTGTTAGTAGAGGAGGTTGTCCAGAATGAAATGTTAAAGGCTGTAGATACATCACTGGTGTTCACATTAGTAGCAAGTGAAGATATAGACTGACTGGTGGAAGTACCAGTCATCATAGAACCCTGTGATGTATCACTATCAGGAGTGACACCAAAGGTTACATCGTCAGTAGAGAGTGTGACACCTGTAGATATGGTATCATTAGTGTCAGTGACAGATATACTGGAAAGCGAAATATTAGAATGTGTATTAGAGTAAATATTAGTAACGCTTGTGACGTCATTTGACGTCACTGTAACTCGTGTGTTCGACGTCGTGTGTTCGCCTCCTGAAAATGAATTCACAATGCATCACAACAAAAATCAAATTAAATCGTTATCTGTTTAAGCAAAGATTTTTTTGTTAATCCGCATTAAAATATTTCACATTTGTGGGCTAAATATAAACTTAAATATAAGTGGCAATAGAGAATACCACTATCGCACTGCTAATAAATGTGAAGACCAATAATTCGATATTAAACAAAAGACAAAAAATAATGTTTCAAACGAAACATTATTACTAGAAGTTTTTATTTTTGGTATGATAAAGCTTTGGAAATAACACTATTTTTATTTTAAAATCAGTACATTTAATTGAGTTTGAAATATACAACAACAAACTTTTATTGCAAAGTGCCTCTAATTGAGTTCATTACATTTTCGAAATCCACATAATTGAGTTAGGTTAGGCTGAACACGTTTCAAAACATCAGACTATAGATTTTTTTAAAATAATTTATGGTTTCAATTCATTGTACTGCGCAAATGACTAAAACTGTTCAGAACATAGGCTATGTGTTAACAACTCGGGTTTCGATTTCAAAAATGTAGAATTGGTACCACAATAATTTATTGCTGTTAGTCAAAAATGTAACAAACAAAATTATTGTCCACTCAATTGAATTATGGATAATATATCAAACAGAAAACATGATCAGTTTAAATTTGTTTAAATAAAATGTTATAACCATAAACCATAACTATAATAAACCATGAGTTTTTCATTCTATTTAAACTATTTAAAAAGTAATGATTAATAAAGAGCCGCATAATTTATACCATTATACAGTACCAGTATACCGAGGACATCTTTTAATATTAAAACAATGGTAATCAAAGGCTTAGCTCATGCATGTGGTATACAATTGAATAGAGGGAACTAATCTAATAATACAAATGCCTAATAGTAATAAACTATTCATCAGAAGCATGCAATATGGCAGTAAACATTAGCAAGATATGGAGATAAAATATGTGTGTGTCGAAAAAATATATTTATATTAAAAACACATTTTTCCAAATAAACATCAATGCGTCAATACCTAGAACATAACCATAATAACAATAAAACATAATTTAGCAATAATTGATAATAAATGCACTTTTAAATTGTCAAAGACTAGCCAGATGAGGCAAGCTTGTCTCATCTTCTAGAAATACCATTTCATAGCTAATTTCCAAAATCACGTTATAGGCCTACAGGATATCTAACTGCCCTAATTATCAAATATCCCAACGATAATTTTCGCATCTAGGTGGTGGCCATATCAAAATTTATATTGACGCCCGTTCAATGAGGCTACTCACAATGAGTGCAATAACCATTTTTAAATAATTATGGACTCGACAAAATGTATTATATATGGCTTAACCAATAACCTTGAATATGGTACCATACCATGAGGTAGTTTATTATACATTTCAAATAGAAAACAAATTTGATGCTGATGTGGAGTCAGCTTCTTATAATATGGCTTAGGTAACATATTGTGCAAATACATGTCTGTATGTTATGCTGCATGCAATGATTGACCATAATATGACGTATGTGAAGGATTTTTTTTTTATTGAATCCATAATTTTAAACTTGCGTGTGTTATGTAAAATATATTTTATGCCTAAATACAAACGATTTGAAGATATATATTCTAAACGTTGCTAATTTTGCCCATCCTGCTTTTTATAGACTCATTGCTCAACTTCAATAGGTGTTAAATATACGTTTATGAACTCACCTGCTGAAGGGGATGTGATATAATCCTCAGTGGAAGTTATGGGACAGTCACCATCTAGATAGCAGACAAATTGTTTTTTGCTGGTGCAAAATATTGTTTCCCAATATCTTAAATCAGCATCACTCCACTTGAGAAACCCACAATCGTTAGACGGTTGTCCGTCACCCCAGTTTCTATAGATAACTTCACTACCTGAAGAACAGTTATAGTCGTCGTAAATATATCAAAGGTGTCTGTAGGCATATTATGCGAGGGTTCTGCATTACTGAGTTGGCGGTTTTTTCAACAACAGCAAAAGTTTTTAAATGTATTGCATTGATTGCCGCAGAATATAAGCATGAGTATGTATTGTGCTGATCTTTATTCTGTAGTTTATTTATGTAGTTTATTACTTATTATCTAGATTACTACAAATATCAGTGAAAGTTTATATTACCATCAGACCATCCATATGCAGCGTGACTGAGTCCAATCCAGAACCCACTATATGGCGGAATGGCGGAGATCAAGTCATAATTATTATCCAATGTCGTTGTTATTTCGTCCAGAAGAGCGTCGCTCTGTATTTCAACAAGATTCTGACCTTGTTGATTACAAAGTCCATAACTCTCTGACCACGACTTTTTGTCAAAATAAATGATATAGCACATGTCTGAATACCAGACTCTATCGTTGCCGCTGCAGTTATTTGGAACAACTTCTTGGTCTAAAAATATAATGCTATGATAAAACGACATACCACTTCAACTGTGATATTATTGTAATATGACACAGATTAACATTATTGATCATGGGGAAATTTTAACGATTATGATACAACAATAATGATGAAATTACATGATATGATATCCTTATTCTTATCTTTCATATATCAAAGCACGATATTCGACAAGAAAGTAAAATCTAATTTACTTTTCAAAATGTTCAGCAAAATATAATAAAATTTGTTATGTCTATAACTTGCGCACTTACATTCACATATATACCCTGCTGAAGACGCAGCCTGGACTTCATTCCTCCAAGGATAATATATTCCAGAATCTGTCGTGTCAGAAGGTTCAACTCCCAAAAAAGCGAAATAATTTCCATCAGCCAGTGCAGGTCGTACTCCACCTTCCCAGACGCTGTTATCATAGACACCTACACAGAAAAAAATATTGTATCACATTGTATCCTCGCGACATGTCATCAAAGGGTTGATTAATATAATCTGAATATACCTTACTTTGTGCAACTATATTGGATGTAATTATACATTATTAGATTATGCACGCTACTAACATGCCAACCTGGTTTTCACAGGGACGCACATATGATTGACGATGCAGTCAGGCGCTCTACCAGTGCGCCATGCCCCCTCTCCGGGCAGTTACATTGGCTACGGCTGGTGCTTATAAAGAGAGCTCAAGCCACGAAATCCACCAATCAGAGGCTTAGCAGTTAACAAAACACATCTCTAATTGAGACAATTTAAGCTACCATTGTTTTTCATCTGGTTAAATCACCACCAAAAACAAAGTGTTAAGCAATTGTTTCGTAGCTTATTCTGGACCATGGTTTTTACACAATTCGGACCGACTGAGTCCGAATTATCTGTATACCAAGCTGGATTTTCAATTTTAAGCCCTGATTTTTCTAAAACAAAATGGTCGCCATTCGCACAAAAAAACTGTATTTGTTATGGAATACTAAGATAGATTATCAATTTCTCTTGTTTGATAGACATATTATTTTATAATTATGTAAGAATGCCATAATTTTTTTTAAATAATTTTATGTCAAGTTTCTATCAAATATGCAAATTTAGGCCGCCATTAGCGTAGATTGTATATATCGTTATAATTACTCAACCACTGATAATAGCGGGATGAATGAAATGTCTATACCAATATTGTCATGGTCATTGAACATTTTTGAATGCATGTTTTCTTAAATCCTGTGTCATCTTGGTCTTACAGACATATTTTGTAGGTTTGTTTTGTTAATACAGCTAAATGTCGCTATGCAATGTGTTGTAGGTGCATGATAACAAAATAACACAGTAGTCGTAGCTTGAAGCACTGCACGTAATCGTAACTAACAAAACATAGCCTGGTGTAGCATGGTATTGTGTAGAGGTGGTTTAGACAGACTATCAGATTTTTTCAGTGACAATCATGCAGCCTGTGACTAAGCTCAAAAGACTTTCAGCATATGTAATTTGTGTTTTATGTCAAAGTGTGAAGAAAGACTTATTACAGCTGGTGTACAGTGCACCAACACATTGTAAGAGAAGCTACTGGAAGACATAAATTGCATGATGCGAAAAAAAGAAATGTTATTAACAGAGATTTAAATGGTATTAACTCATATAAGAGGAGTGCTGATAATGGAAGCAAACGGGGAAGTGACAGATTTAGTGGCAAAAAGTGTATGGCTTGGCTGTGTACGTGCAAAAGGCTGCGGGTTGTGGAAGTTGTACACAACTACAGGGTGCAATCAAACGAATCACAATGAGGCCGCGACAATAAGTCTCCAGATTTGATAATAAAAAAACATTTATCAGATGTTTCAATTCTGAGCCAACGTTGCAGACTGTGGCCCAGTATTGAACCAATATTGTGTATTTGGTATAGACAGTTGAAACATTTCAAATGCTACAAATAAAATAACAGTTGCAATTCTTTTTAAACGCAAAACGTTAAATCAATGGTGTTTTAATGTTGGGCTAGCGTCGCGGATAGTGATACAACATTAAATCAACAGAGAGACAAGTCAATGTGTGTACTGTGCACCCTGAATGCGATTCCATTTGACAAACAAATATATTTATATTTAAAACTACAAAAGCTTAGTGGGGACTTCTGTAATTTGCAGCCTGATGTCCGAAGTCTAAAATTACAGTTTAGAATGGCTGTCAAAAAACTCAAACGCGAAATGCCAATCAATCTGTCCTAATAAAAATAACCCAACCAAATTCAAAATGGCCACCACATAAAACCTAGCCCAAATATTATTGTTACTTGAAAAGTCACAATTCATGTCTAGTTATTCAGTGAATAAGTAATTTGATTATGAACAAAGCAACAGACTAATGTCACAACCACTTTCTTTTTTGGGCAAGTGATCAGGATAAAATTCGCTGACTTTTCCCTGATTTGAAGCACTATTCTCAAATTCCCTGACTTGTCCCTGACTAGAAAACTTAACACACATTGTCCATGTTTTCCAGGGTGGCCTGGGACCCTGAATGTAGATAGTGACTTCCCTGTAACACAATAGAAAAGATTGTAACTAGAGGCAGATCTTCCAACGATTTCACACAGGCTTTACTAGACAAATACGTCAAGGTTACTCATTGGCATTCGTGCAGAACAGATTTGTCATTGCATTAGAAGCTGGTCGAAAGATAAATTTACCTGAAATTCTCAGTCATAAGCTTCTACCTGTGTCTCTATCTTTGTCTGAGATGGATGGGAGTTTGCAAACTGGACAAAATCAGTACTTACAGTCGTACTGTGAATTTTCAACTGATATTTGGTCTTGGACAGGAACCACTTACTGATGTAGCAAATGATAATGCCGAATTATTCATTTGCAAAGTATATAAAGTTTCTGATGTGATCGCACTCGATAACTCGGGCCATAAAAGGTACCAGACTTGAGCTATTGCCACCCACAAGTGAGCTTTCCGTTTTCACGTCATGAGAGCCCATTACCAATCGTTGGTATGGCTAAATAAACAAGCTGTAAACCTTCGTCCACTTCTTCTAGATCCAACATCGCTGGGATGGATATTGATAGGAGATGTACTAAAACATGTCTTGCATAGAGTTGGTATCAAGTGGGTGCACCACACAATGTTCATCCATGTAGTGTTCAAGGGATGTATGGATATCTAGGAGTCTGTGTGGATCAAAATAATCAAAATGCCCACCGAATGTAATTATATTTGCTTTGCTTGCCATATTTATTTGAGTGTCCCATTATGTTGTTGGATTTCAATTAAACGGATTGCCATTGACCGCTAGTATATCTACATATTACCTACTTGATTGTTCATATGTGTTGGTGGATTTAAAGTTAACAGACGTTCTACGTTGGTGGATGTGAAATAATGTTATAATATGGCGATAGATTTTGCATATTTAAACATATACATTTAATCAAAGCATGTATGTAGATGAGGACAGCGTGCATTTTGAGATTAACAGTAAAAGTCAGTTTGGTATAGAGCAGATTCGGATTTAGCAGGTCTAAATTGTGTAGAAACCGGCCTATATAATTATATATTATATGAGCTACTAAAATGGACTTTTAAGGCATTTAATCATGCGGACATATCATTTATGACAGTACAATGAATGTCTCCATTAGTGTCGCCTTTTATCGAATCATATGTTATTGGCGGTACACATTTGCATATATGTAAAAAACTAAAATAAGCACAAAAATGTTTCACAGGTTGTTTTATAATAATGTAGGCCTATAAAGCAATACAATTTTATTTAGATATTTAATCAGTCTAAAATATATATATTTTTTAAAAAAGATATGAATGAATATGAATATAATAATAAACTTCTATAGCGCCTAACTCCTTGGTGTCCCGAGCTCATAGGCGCGAAAATCAGAAAATGTTCTCAGTACCGTAGTCGTTATTGCATTTCGGGTCACCAACTGAGCATGCCAGGTACAAAAGAACTAGGTCGGAAAAGCTTGGCTAAAATAAAAAGGTTTTAATTTTTTTCTGAAAGAGTGAACTGTTTTTGCAGTTCTAATTTCACCGGGGAGATGATTCCACAATTTTTATACCGCAACAGAAAAAGACCCTTCATCCTTCTTGGTCTTAATCCGAGTAACAAGTAACACATTTTGGTCAGATGAGCGAAGATCACGAGTTCGTTTCGGAGGTTTAAGGATTGCCTTAAGATAGATTGGCTGATTGTTGCATAAGACTTTATAGTTGACTAAACAAATCTTAAATTTTAATCTATAACAGACCGGGAGCCAATGCAACGACTTTAGAATGGGTGTTGTTCTGACAAAACGAGAAGAACGTGTCACTACCCGGTGTAAAGTCTGGAAATATACCCCCTCCCAGATTATACCCGGGTAGATTGTGGGAGCCCCATAATCTACCCCGGGGTAGATCCTGGACTATACGGCGGCTCCCAGAGTCTATCCCTCCCTCCCAGGATCTACCCCTCTTTATTGTGATTATGTGAGGTGTCCCGGGCTCCCAAAATCTACCACTTCCTCCCAGAATAAACCCCCCTTTTCAACAACTATATGCGACCCTCCCAGAACCTACCCCTCCGTCCCAGAATATACCCCCTTTTCAACAACTATGTGCGACCCTCCCAGAATCTACCCCTCCCTCCCAGAATATACCCCCTTTTCAACAATCATATGCGACATACCCAGAATCTACCCCTCCCACCTGGAATATACCCCCATTTTCGACACCTATATGCCACCCTCTCAGAATCTACCCCTCCCTCCCAGAATATACACCCATTTTCAACAATTATATGCGACCCTTTCAGAATCTACCCCTCCCTCCCAGAAAATACCCCCTCCCTTTTCAGTTACTATATGCGACCCTCCAAGAATCTACCCCACCCTCCTAGAATACACCCCACCCCCTTTTCAAAACCTATATGCGACCCTCCCAGAATCTACCCCTCCCTCCCAGAATATACCCCCTCCTTTTTAGTTACTATATGCAACCCTCCCAGAATCCACCCCTCCCTGCCAGAATAACCTCTCCCTTTTCACTATAATATTATGCGACCCTTCAAAAATCTACCCCCCCTCCCTCCCAGAATATACTCCCCCTTTCGACAACTATATGCAACACTCAAAGAATCTACCCGTAATGAATAGGTGTGGATCTATGTAATTCTCATTATTGCAAAATCGGTGTTATCCTAACATTTTAAGCATGATAATTTTGCCAAAAAAAGGTATCGCTCGTTTTATCATATTCCTTGATCAGGCCCGTCACCAGACTTTTTAAATGTGTATGTACTGCCAATGGTTCGGAGCTTGAACATAAAAAAAAACATACCAGAACGTATAATTTCTAGCTAAAGGATGGTATATTCTTAGAGATAGGGATAGATTTTAAGTTGGTCGCATATATATAATTGTTGACATTGGGGGGGGGGGGTATATTCTGGGAGGTAGGGGCAGATTCTGGAAGGGGCGCATATAGTAACTGAAAAGGAGGGGGTATATTCTGAGAGGGAGGGGTAGATTCTGAAAGGGTGGTATTAATTGTTGAAAATGGGGGTATATTCTGGGAGGGAGGGAGGGGTAGATCCTGGGAGGGTCGCACATAGTTGTTAAAAAGAGGGTATATTCTGGGAGGGTCGCAAATGGTTGTTGAAAAGGGGGTATATTCTGGGACAGAGGGGTAGATTCTGGGAGGGTCGCAACTAGGTGTTGAAAAGGGGGGTATATTCTGGGAGGGAGGGGTAGATTCTGGGAGGGTCAAATATAGTAACTAACAAGGGAGGAGGTATATTCTGGGAAGGAGGGGTATATTCTGGGAGGGTCGCATATAGTTGTTAAAAAGGGGGTATATTCTGGGAAGGGTGGGGGGGGGGGTAGATTGCGGGAGGGTCGCATGTAGTTGTTAAAAAGGGAGTATATTCTGAGAAAGAGGGGTAGATTGTGGGAGGGTCACACATAAAGAAATGTTGAAAAGGGGGTATATTCTAAAAGGCAGGGGTAAATTCTGGGATCCAAAGACACCTCACCAAATCACGAAAAAAAGGGTAGATCCTGGGAGGAAGAGTAGATTTTGGGAACCCCCAGGATCTACCCCGGGGTGTCATCTAGAATTAGAATTATTATTCCCGTATTTCTTATTTTTGACACGCATATATCCGAAGTGACAAATGCGTGACACAAAATTAAAAAAACTTTTATGATTACACTTCTAAAATATATTACCACAGATATGGCTCCATAAAGAATATTTAAAATATTTACTTCATGCGTATTTATTAATTGACTATGAAAACATAATGTAGAAACACCAACCTCATGGTTAGTTTCTGAGATATTGGTAAAAGTTTGATTTTGATTGTGGATGACGTGGTTGATTCGCCGCCCCAAAGATTTTTGTTTTTGATTTAAGCCAGTTTAGTGCACTCTTTCTAATAATTTGGCAAAAAAGGGGGGGGGTGGACCACCCCCACCACCCACCCACACGCCACACGAATATGCTTCTGTTTTGATCAAAATAACTGCTAATATCATTTTGACATAATAAGGTGGGGCTAAAATGCCCTGAGTGAAGCCCTTCCACAACAGCTACAAGGTGGTTCTCCGTCCAGTATGGATTAGTATATATTTGTGCAGATTTTATCAAATTTAAACCATTTAACCCAATTTAGGGTATTTATCATAACAATTTGTCAAAAAAACGCATAATGGACCCATCCCTGCTATAATTAGAAAAATGCTAAAAGCATTAATAACAGTTTTGTACACATTTTTGATTAAACACATTTTTCAAATATATATATATTTTTTTCAATAAGGGGGGTTGATTTCCCTCAGCGAAGCTTTTACGCCACAGTTACTAGCTGGTTCCCCTTCCAAATTTGGAGTTTTTATCTCATTTTGAACTATTTTACTAAATTTAGGGTACATTTTATGATAATTTGTCGAAATAGATAGTGTTGGTCCCCCACGCACTATGGACCTGCCCCTGTTTTGATTAAATAAAAGCATTATTAAACAGTTTTGTAGACATTTTTGGTGGAACATATATTTTTTAAATGAAAATTTAAATTTATTAAAATACAAAAATAAGGGTGGATGAAAATGCCCTAAACGAAGCCCCTGCAGTAGGATGCAAGGTGTCCCCTTCTTATATGGATCAGCATACTCTAGTGCAGCTCTGTTTCCAATTTGGTGTTTGCATTACAATTTGAACGATTCTCCCAAATTATTAATTGGCACTAATACGCAAAATATTATGGTAAAAACACGATTTGGGACACATTTTGTCAGCCATTTTGAATTTGGCCAATATATATTATATGATAAATAAAGCAAAAATGATGCCGGCAATGAATTGTACATCCATAGATTAGTGATGTTCGAGGGTTCGAATGCCATTTTAGGCCGTTTATTAAGATTATATTTTTCCCGGTAACCTCTTGGGGCCATTTTTAAAATGGTTAATTTGACTGTGAGCGGACAATATTTCAACATGGATTAGAGTGATTTCTGAAATCTCCAACTTTTTTTCATGATGTCTACCCAGGTTTTAGTTTACCAGAATATAGTCTCTACTATATTATCTTCTATTAAATACACAAATCCCCCCAGGATTGTGATTAATGTTTCCCGTTCCTCATCAGTCAAATTCGCGGACCTTGTTTTAGTTTTTTGCGTAAAGACCGACGACTGCATGGTAAAAATTAGCAAGGAAGTAATTTAAAGGCATAGTCAACTGTTCAAATTCGCAGGACATGGGACCCCCATAATGCAAAAGTGCCCGTGGGTAGGCCTACCCATGGGCCATTTTCCAGCACCTTGGAAAAAGGCGGCCATCTTGGATTTTACCCAAAATGGAATGTCTAGGGTGTTTTCCGACCACACCACTAACATTGCCACCATAATCATGAATCTGCTCAATTCTTTCGAAAATGATATTTTTGTATTGTTCAACATTGGAAAAATGGCGGTCATCTTGGATTTTACCCTGGATCTGTGATATTTTCTTCCAACATGAATATATATATTAAGGCCGAGGCTATTGACAGTGATTGTTTATGGCCTTTTGACAG
Organism: Flabesymbios commensalis; assembly: GCA_964017125.1. Lineage (NCBI taxonomy): Eukaryota > Metazoa > Annelida > Polychaeta > Terebellida > Flabelligeridae > Flabesymbios > Flabesymbios commensalis. Next base: position 32,113,868 of record OZ024918.1, on the reverse strand, counting down.
GATAATTCTGTCAATAAGCACAACATTTGTTTTTATATACAGACTATTTCCTGGCAAAAATAACTTTTTTGCTATTATTGACAGTATCGTCCTGCCAATAATGAAAGTTTTAATACTATTGACAGGCTGTACCTTGAAGGATGGGAGAAAACATTGATTGTACCAAGGCATCTGATTGGCCCGCCAATGACATCGTGTCAATAAAGTCTTATCGGCTATTGACGGGACATGTTTGCAAGACGTTTCGGTAGGCCTACACTTAGCCCTTTTACTACGAGTTCCGGTGCAGCGGTGGCACACATAACATAACCACAGTAGGCCTAGGCCTACGTGTAACTGCGCTATGCCGGTATTAACTTTCTGATTCGCTTGTGGTATGGTGCGGCGTCTATCATGACCAGAAGAAGGAGTGCAGGAGCATGTGTAATCCCGTGGGAATTCAGTGGCTAAAATATGCCACCCATATGCAAATGTTCAGAATAGACCACAAAATTCAAAATGGCCACCATGAAATCACTAAATTTATCATATCTTCATAAATAATTGAGATAGAGACAAGATTATTTCACCATACCGAAACTTTTCGATATCAAGGGATGCAATAAAACAAACGATACATTTATTTGACATCATTATCATGCAAAATTCAAAATGGCCGCCATGAAATCAATGAATTAAGCATGTATTCGTCAATATTTGAGATAGAGATGAGATTATTTCACCAAACCGCATGTTTTCGGTATCAAGGGATGCGATACAGGATACCTCTACACGACATCATTACATGTATCATACAAAATTCAAAAAGGCCGCCATAACATCATCACTAAAGTTATCATATCTTCCTTAATATTTCAGACGGAGGCTTGTTTTTTCACCAGGGAATACAATGGCACCGTTTCTAACTTTTCTCGCTTTAGAAATCAGGATCGCGCCTGAAATACTACATCAGGTAAAACACGATTATGCTGAATGTTATCTTCTATCCCCATAAAACACACATGAAGCGGTGGCCCTGGTGTAGTGGAGAATGTTGTTTGACTGTCACATCAAACAATATAATAGGCCCGTCCCCTCCCCAGCTCTGGTATTGTTGTTTTAAAAATGTTTCCTTCTCACAAACCCAAGAGTTCAGTATTGTGAGGAGTCTATGTGAACGAGAAGTAGCGTGCTTGCTATCGAACTGCTAGTACTCTAATTTCAAATCGTGGGTTTAGACGGCAGTGTCATCAGATTCATCTCGCTATCCTTGGCGGTAATCCTGATTCAGTGTAGTCTGTATGTACGCATAATCATATTCCCGAGGCTTATACATTTTTTCGCAGAGCTAAGAATGGCTATCTTATCAGCACATTTTTGAAAATAAAATTTAATTATCACTAACACCGGAGCAAGTACGTACTTGCAACAGCTTTAGTCCATGTGCCAGATAGGGTTACCGTGCACCCCCCCCCCCCAGGACAGTCTGAGACCAAGTTTTTTTGCTCCTTGGACCTCCTCCGATATCAAAAGTTGATGCCATCAAAAAAAGTTGGGATGGATTACCTGTTTTGGGCTATTTTCAAAATGGCCGCCATCAAAATCTGGTGATCACGTTTTGTGCCATAACTTGAGTTCCAAGGTAGTTAGAGTCACAAAATCGGTGTCTATACATATGTTTTCGGGGGCGAGGAATCCAATTATGCCAATAAAAAATGTTTCTGTCTTGTGGAAAATTTAAAAACAGTTATTCAAACGTATTTCTCGTGCATTTTCGATCATTTTTTGTGTTAGTCCATGGGTCAGAGAGGGTACCTGTGCACCCCCCACCCATGAAAGTCGGAGTTCAAGTTTTTTTTGCTCATTAGACCACCCCAAACATTAAAAGTTGATGCCATCAAATAAAAGTCGGATGGACTATCTGTTTTAGGCCATTTCAAAATGGCCGCCATTGAAATGTGGAAATCACGTTTTGTGCCATAACTTGAGCTCTAAGGTAGTTAGAGTCACAAAATTGGTGTCTATAGATATGTTTTTGGGGGCGAGTATTCAATTATGCCAATAATAAATGTTTCTGTTTGTGGAAAATTTATAAACAGCTATTCAAACGTATTTTTCGTGCATTTTCGGTCATTTTTGTGTTAGTCCATGGGTCAGAGGGGGTTACTGAGCACCCCCCACCCATGAAAGTCGGTGTCCAAGTTTTTTTTGCTCATTAGATCACCCCCAATATTAAAAGTCGATGCCATCAAATAAAAGTCGGATGGACTACCTGTTTTACGCCATTTCAAAATGTTCTAAGGCAGTTAGAGTCACAAACTTGGTGTCTATACATATGTTTTTGGGGATGAGGAATCCAATTATCCCAATACAAAATGTTTCTGTCTTGTAGATAATTTATAAACAGTTAAAGAACGTAGTTGTCGAGTATTTTCGGTCATTTTTGTGTATTTTAGTGCGAACACAGTAAAAAACTGAACTTTAAATAAAAATTGTAGTGTTTTTTTATTCCGTGAATAATGAGCATTACATTGTTGAAAGTTGTAAATACAAATTAAACGCTGCTTATGACTAGCATGATAAATAAAAAAAACTATGAAAAAATTTTTAAAATAACAAAGTGGTGACTGTTCCATGAACCTATTAGAAGTACATGTTAGATCTGATCAGCAGCTGAGTAGAATATTTTCTTCATTGCAAAAAAACAATACTTTCACACAAGATCATATCGCCACTTTAAAATTTAAAACGGCAGATACACCCTTTCAATGCCAAGGGGAAGATATCATTTTAAATGTGCAAATGACGATAGCAAAGTTTGATTATTGTCCAGCACTTAAATGGTCTCTAACAATTATCTGACTAGTTATTTTAAATACATTTACCCAGATGAAAAAAACGCAAAAGTAAAACGAATAAAAACAGGTTTTAACAAAATATTTGGTACCTCAACAATTTATTGGTGACCTCGGAAATGAAATAAAATCGTGGTGTATAATTTATATCCCATCAAACCACTTAAATATAACTTTGCAATACCGCACAAATTAAAACATAGTTTTGAACAAAATATTTGGCACCACAACAACTTGTAATCATGGTGACATTTGAATTGAAATAAAATGGTGGTTTAAAGCCTTGTTGCACCAGACTAGGACTTACTAACATATTAACAAGTGTCGTTGACTCGGTTTGGTTATTGACAATCATTCTTATGCATTGCACACTCATTTCACCAGTTTATCTAACACACATATAAAAACAGAATTAATGGGAAAATTGTGCCCGTCCGGTGTCAAGGTCCAATTATCTTAATAGACATAGCAGAGGAAGATGATACATTAGAAAGTGATGACGATGTAGCAAGTTCATCAGAAGAAGAAGTGATGACAGCGCAGTAGTTGAAAGTGACAGTGATGCTGATCAGTAATCAGTAAGTTTATTTTATGTTTTATGGTAGTGCAAACGCGTTTCATATGCTGGTGGAACAAGGATTTTACCACCGCTATTTTTGCCATTTCTGCTGCCATTTCTGCTGTCACCACTATAAGAATTTGATGACATGGCAACTATTATGTTAGAAACTCTGTTTTTAAATGTGTGTTAGATAAACTGGTGAAATGAGTGTGCAATACAGTAGAATGCTTGTCAATAACCAAACTGAGTTAACGAATTGAAATGGTGTATCTGCCGTTTTAAATTTTAAAGTGGCGTTATGATCTTGTGTGAAAGTATTGTTTTTTTTGTAATGAAAGGAAATATTCTACTCAGCTCATCTGCTGCTGGTCAGATCTAATATGGATGAATATTACATGTACTTCTAATCGGTTCATGGAACAGTCACCACTTTATTATTTTAATATTTTCTACACTATTTTTTTCATTTATCATGCAAGTCATAAGCAAACTTTAATTTTACAACTTTCAACACTGTAATTCTCAATATTCACGGAATCAAATAACACTACATTTTTTCTTTAAAGTTTAGTTTTTTTCTGTGTTCGCACTAAAATACACAAAAATGACCGAAAATACCCGAAAAATACGTTCGTTTAACTGTTTATAAATTATCTACAAGACAAAAAAAATTGTATTGGGAAAATTGAATTCCTCATCCCCCAAAACATATCTATAGACACCAAGTTTGTGACCCTAACTGCCTTAGAACTCAAGTTAGGGCACAAAACGTGATTTTCAAATTTCAATGGCGGCCATTTTAAAATGGCCTAAAACAGATAGTCCATCCGACTTTTATTTGATGGCATCGACTTTTGATATAGGGGGAGGTCTAATGAGCAAAAAAAAACTTGGACTCCGACTTTCATGGGTGGGGGTGCACAGTAACCCTATCTGACCCATGGACTAACACAAAAATGACCGAGAATGCACGAAAAATACGTTTGAATAGCTGTTTATAAATTGTCCACAAGACAGAAATATTTTTTATCGGCATAATTGAATTCCTCGCCCCCAAAAAACATATGTATAGACACCAATTTTGTGACTCTAACTACCTTAGAGCTCAAGTTATGGCACAAAACGTGATTTCCAGATTTTGATGGCGGCCATTTTGAAAATAGCCTAGAACAGGTAGTCCATCCCAATATTTTTTCGATGGCATCGACTTTTGATATCGGGGGAGGTCCAAGGAGCAATAAAAACTCGGTCTCAGACTGTCCTGGGAGGGGGGGGGGGTGCACGGTAACCCCATCTGGCCCATGGACTACTTGGTTTCATTAGTCACGCATGTTTCAGTGTGAGCTCTAGGATCCAAAAAGGGGAGCTGTTTTTGTGTATATTAAAGCATTTGGTAAAAGTTAAGAAGGCGCCCGCTGCAATAGGTTATACATGAGTGAGTGAAAATATTTTAACCCCGCTTTTTTCTGATATCATGAGAGAAGGAAGTTCTCCTCCTATATCTATGGAGGTAAAATAATATTTATTATGATTATATTTATATTTAACTTATATTATATAATTAAATATCTGATATTACATACTAATTATATTTCCTGAAAGTCAATATCACATTTTAAACAAATCATCCGCTCCTGACCTCAAGGTGAATGAATTATCACAATCATGACTTTTACTGACTTTTCATAACCAAAATGTGTTGGGGCTTGCCCATTTGATTTTTCGGTTAAATTGTCAATTCATGGTATCCTGAAAGCAAAATTTCTCCTTTTCCCCTGACTTTGCCTAATGTTTTAAAGTAAGGCGTTTTCCTTGACAATAATTATCAAAACCAATCCTCACTTTTTAGGTTATTGGGTGTCGTGGCAACCTTGAGTAATGTCCTTTCATTTTATATTACCTTTATAATTTAAAATAATAATAATGTAATGTACTTTACTGCCATATAACTCTACAAGTATGTTAATCTAATTAGAGGAAGGCAATAATACAATACAGAATGGGACAATAACCTGTTATTTACTCCAACATCTTCTTATCTAGCTAGCTCTAAATTAATTGTAAGCGTATGCATTGTAGAATATACGTTTATTGCATAACAAGTGAAATGTACAACTTGGGTGCAAAATATAGTACTATTTGAGCAAAACGTTACATTGGAGAACATCAGGTAAGGACAATTACATCTGAACGTCAAGCAAATATGCGTTAATATCTATTCTACAATCCCCAAGTCATGGCGATGTGAACTCACAAACAAATCATTTTGAATATTCGATGATATGCATATTTGCTGGGTGTTTTCAAATCTTTTTTGTCACTTGTAATGACAATTAATTGAATACAATTTGACATTGAACGACCTTAACTTGCCTTTGATATGATATTTGATACACTGTAGTGTAGACGCTAACCCTGTAAACACGACCTGTACAAATATTGATACGCTTTTGCTATGCCCCATTGTGCTACATCACATTACTATTTTTCTCATTTATAACAGTGTGTCTGCAATTATGATGCAGGTTGTTAATACCTATACACAGCAATATTTTGTTAGCTTGTTTAAATTAGGTAAACATGTTGAAGGTGTAGAATATTATTGATATCTAAAGCGTGTAAGGTTACTGTCGTGAAATGCACCCTCAGTGTATATCAACAATTATACACTCTTGTGCATCAATGTGTTCATATAGAAGTGACAGCTAATATTTCAAAATTGTTCAGCTAAAAAAGTCATGTCGTCTGTTACGTAGATGGGGGATATGTGCTATACATAAACAGATGTTCTACTATTTAGCCCACACCCAACCAATCTTCCATGCAATAAATATACTGGATATTTTTATAAGATGTATGAGTTTACAGTGTCTTTGTTTATGTACAAAATGAAAATTCAATTGTTGCCTACTTTATTTAACGACATGTTTGTAAGCAATTCTGATGTTCATAACTATCCAACTAGACATGCTCATAATCTACGTGTAACTAGTAATCGGAACAGTTTATCAGAACCTCTGCTATATCAATATGGAATCATAGATCTTTCAATATTGATACCAATTGTTCAATAAGTACATTTAAATATATATTCAAAAAAATATTTATTATACCGGAATATTCCTAATGGTACAGCTCCCTAGATAGGATGCTGGCTCATGAACGAAATGTTTGCTACTTAATATTGTGTTATTTTTTCCATTGCACGTGTTTATGCACATAACACATGTATTGTCGTTTATGTGGATCCCCGGGCGGGGCTGTGTCTTCCACTTACACAAGTGGGAGATACAGCCATTTGTTTCCTAGAGGTCGACATATAATTATTGAATCATAGATATTTCAATATTGATACCAATTGTTCAATATGTACTTTTATATAAATTCAAAAAATATTTATCATACCAGAATATTCCTAATAGTACAGCTCCCTAGATGGGATGCTGGCTGATCAACGAAATGTTTGCTACTTAATATTGTGTTATTTTTTCCATTGCACGTGTTTATGCACATAACACATGTATTGTCGTTTATGTGGATCCCCGGGCGGGGCTGTGTCTTCCACTTACACAAGTGGGAGATGTAGCCATTTGTTTCCTAGAGGTCGACATATAATTATTGTATTTAATGAGAGGGCATAACATATTCTGTCCTCTTTGTCATATTGTTTATCAATATTCTTACGTATGTTGTTGATATACATATTGCATATTTTCTATAGTATTGATCAGTTTAATATGTACATGTATGAGCATTTTCAGTATGTCAACATGATTAATGTCAATGTTTGTTGATATACATTTATGACAATAAATAATCTTCAATCTAATCTTGAATCTACTATATAATTATCATACTAGTATCGAGACATTGGATAAATAAGTGAAGACATACATTTTAAAGTTATATAATGATCTGCAATAAATCTGTAATCTAGTCTCCATCTTAATTTTAATGAGAAAGATGTGATAAATGTATTAAGTTCGTGGCCGCCATCTTGAATGATTTACTGTAAAAACATAAGATTTTGTGAATAGTATCATCTCTATCTCAATTAATGATGAATATATGATTTATTGATTTCATGGAGGCCATTTTGAATTTTGCATGAGAATGATGTAAAAGTATCGTCTTTTTTATTGTATCCTTTGATACTGAAAGCATATGGTTTGGTGAAATAATATCGTTTCTATCTCAATTATAAACAAAGATATGATCACTATAGTGATTTCATGGCGGCCATTTTGAATTTGCATGATAATGATGTAGAATAAATCTATCGTTTGTTTTATTGCATTCCTTGATAGCGAAAACATATGGTTTGGTGAAATAATCATGTCTCTATCTCAATTATTATTAACGAAGATATGATCACTTGAGTGATTTCATAGCGGCCATTTTGAATTTTGTATGATAATGATATCAAATAAATGTATGGTTTGTTTTATTGCATGCCTTGATACCTAAAATATATGGTTTGGTGAAATAATCTTGTCTCTATCGCAATTATTGATGAAAATATGATAACTTTAGTGATTTCATGGCGGCCATTTTGAATTTTGCCTGAAAAGAGGGTTTTGACACCAATTTGCGAACTCCATCAAACTTTTTCTTATTCTGTAGTCTATTCTGAACATTTTCATATAGGTGGCAATTTTAACCATCAAAATCCCACCGGAGTTTATTTATGAACACAAGCATCCTCACTAAAGTAGCCAACAAACATGAGATTATTCTTCAAGGGAGGATCCAGAAATTTTTGAAAGGGGGTTGACTTAGGTGGTCTTAGGGCTTGAACCCTCCACCCCCAGAATAATTCAGATGATTAACATTTCTTGGCCTATACTATTCCAGTCCTGTGTGTAGGTTGCGCCGCGTCGAGCTGTTGACAAAAAAATAATTTCAATAATAGGGTATTTTTTTCAAAATTCTGCTGGGAAGGGATCTGCCTCGCCCCCTGTCACAATGTAATTTTCGGCTGATTTGACTTGAAATGACTTCGAAATAACTTGGAAATTGCAATTGGATTATGCACCATGAAAGGGCAATCCCAATCCATGTTAAACATTGCACCCGGTTTATATGGTCTTATTCCTGGAATGTAAATGTAAGGCTATATGCCCATTTGCTGCAATTTACGTGTTTTGCGGCCCAATCAGGCCTTCATTTGCTTGGATGCCATGACTATTCAACCTGGGGTTATTATCCCTAGTGACCCCTACCTCTTTTAGCATCCTGTTTTCACTCTGAATGTGTTCTGGAGTTACCCTGTGTTGTACTCGTCTCGTCTGTAACTCTTATGTCACTGGGATCCATCTTAAACTGTAAAAGCTGCAGAAATGCAAGTGGGTGAAAATTACCCAAATTTCTTAAATTACGGACCATACATTTGCAATGCACTCATCTCATTTCTAATAATCAGGATTTAGTCTGCTAATAAAAGAGATTAAAACGATTATAATTTATACTCGTTTTTTAATCTGTTTTGTTAGCAGACTAAATCATAATTATTAGAAATGAGATGACCGAAAATCACGATTATTAATCGTGATTTAAAGGGTTAAACGCCACAAGGACATGGATTACGTGACGTGAGAGATCGGGCACCTTATTGAAGTTTTATATTTTGAGAGAGGCCAAATTTAATAATTTACAAAACAATAATGTTTTTACCTAGTAGCAGATACGAACAGTTTACAAAACAATTCTCTTGATTTTTTCCTGTCCATTGGGCGACCCCACTTTTGTGCAAAATGTTTTGTTTAAGACATATAATCATTTTTGGTTTATTGTGCATTTTTTTAAGTTTGGAAGTATCTGTCATCAATCGCTTTTCGGCTTTACTGATATACCGGGTAACCCTCTTCTTTTTTTCTCCAAATTGATTAGTTAGCCCTTTAAACGCCAACTTATTTAAATGGAATTTTTACTCAATTGAAGTTGTGTCTCGCTGACATGATTCACACCTTCTTCAAGTGAGAACATTTTTCATATTGGATTAAATGGGGATCAACGAATTTGACATCTTGCAGATCAATGTCACGTTTTATGTTGGAAACATGATATTTAATGTGGTAATAGAAAATCGTGATGGCGGTTTAAAGGCTAATGCCATTTGCCGTATTAGACAGATCAATCCATGGTACACCCCCAAAAAAATTGCAACAAAAGGTTTTTGATTTTAACTCGCTCCTTGGGTCACTGACATCCCCAGAAAAAAAATGTTCTAAAATCGGATCATGGGAAAGTAGCTAATTTTCATAATTTCCAAATGGCCCCATGCCAATAGAAATTTGCACTATATTTTGTTAATTCTTTATATTTTACTGCAAACAAATTGAATTAACATACATATAAAGATAATACGAAAACACAAAATAAAGTACATGTAGTTGTCTTTTATTTTATCATAGGCCTACAAGGTACAAATAAGTCATCATGACATCTAAATTATTATAAACAACGTAGATTCTTACCGTTGTAGAATAATCGTGATAGCCTAAGTCATAGCAATCTGTAGCATACAAGCTTATGACATTTATATATTATGAGTCCGCTTTATGCCCATTCACACCTGCAATGGATACCAGTAATGTATGTTTCAAAATTATAGGTCAAGTTCGAAGATGGATGATCTTGAAATACTTTTGAAGGTGAAAAATCCAAAATAGGAAATCCATGATTATCGCAATAACCAGCTTAATTGTCCCAATAACTACCTATTGTTCAGGGACAAAAGAAAACTTATCTTTATGATATGATGCTCCAATTTGTATCGCTTTTATATCAACACCACATAGAGGCTGACAAATGAGAACTTTGTCATCGTAATATCTTAGTTCTCACACTTTTTATCGGTTTCATATCCATAGAGTCAGGAAGCTAGGACGTCAAATTTGCCCACAAAGTTTTGGCATTTATAAAATTTTGGCTTTTTACAATTAATTAGAGAAGTATCTCGACATACTGTAAGGTGATGTTTGCCAAAAAATTACACTTGCACGAAGTGATCATTGACCAAAAATGAAAAAAGTTTAGGATATATTTACTATTAATGAAACAAGGCTGAATAACCTAAGTTCTATGAGTGTCATATGCCATACCGTTTTCGGCCAACCAAATGTTGACTGACCTTTGTAGGTCCTTTTAGATTAAGAACGGTCAGTCAAGGGTGAACTTTGCTTTTGAATTGTTCATACCCCGCAACAGGCCCAATGTGATAGCTTGTAGTTGTGTTCACCAGCTCTTATTATATTATATATTTTTTTTTAATTATTATATGCGTAGCACATAACTGTTGATGCCAAAAACTACGTTTATGTAATTTGTATGTATGATAATGTATTGTTGCAAGGTGGTCAAACAAATGGCAGGGGTGCTTGTATTTTTTTACTTTAGCTCTTTGATTATGTATGTTTGATAGCTAAATGTAAAGTGGATAACCAATAACCGTACACACAATTATGCTGATTAGTTTTATCATATTCGTAATGGCTACATGTCGATGTCATTCCTATATCAACTAGAAATTGAGGTACAATGACATGTCTTCAATTATTTGCAAGGAGATGGATACATACTTACAGATGAAATGTTGTTCAAAAACCCAACGAATTTTTTTTTAAATAAGCAAACCTTACTGGAATAACGAACTTACCCAGCTGTGGAGAGTAAAAGTAGAAAAAGAAAAGTTTTTTCTGAAATGTACTGATTCATCTGACGCGAAGAGATATCGCCATCAAGAATTTAAGTTGGCCCGCCGAAATTTTGAAAAAAAATTAAGGTATTCAGAACGATCATTTCTTAAAGAGCAACAAAAAAGTATAGAAGAATCTGCCAAATCCGGAGATTTTTGGAAAAAACTACCTGGAAATTCTAAAAAATCTAAAACAATCCCAAGGAAAATAAAAAATCCTGACGGCAGTACCTCATATAATACACAAGTTGTTTTAAATAAATAGATACATGATTTCTCTGGTATGTATAACTATGACGCCGAGGCGGGTGGTGTCTCACAAGAATGGTTAAATCAAAAAGCGGTGAAAGAGACTGAAATAATTCAGAATGGATATGAATGTAATACTTTTCTTAACGATGAATTAGAAAAAGTTATATCGAAATTGAAAAATAATAAAGCAATAGGATGTGATGGTATACCAAACGAAGTCCTGTGCAATTATGATGTTACCATCACACTTTTCAGATTTTTCGTTATAAATTTTATGAGGTGAAATACCTCATGATTGACAACATCGTCGACATTGCATCTTTTATTAAATCCAAATTGAACTCATCCCTCCCTGATGCAAAATTTCAGATAGACCTTTTTACCATGAATAGGACTGGAAATGGCGCCGGTGGCATAATCTCTTACGTACGCTCTGATATACCATCCAGACGGCGGCCTGAGCTGGAGAAAGGGAATGCTGAATGTCTAGTCATTGAACTGTTAATAAAATCTGAAAGATGGTGTTTTATGACATATTACAATTCCCCGAAAACATTAAATAACACTTACCGCGCAAATTTTAGTCACATTTAAGATAAAATTATCACTAGTTATGACAAATTTGTTGTCTGTGGTGATCTACTCTATGATATGCTGGGAAAAGAATGCAATCAACTGAGTGATATTTGTACAATATACGGACTAACGAACATTGTTAAAAAACCTACATGTTTCAAGGCGAATAAAGGTACCTTATTAGATGTAATACTACTAAATAAAAAGTCATTGTTTTTCGAAACCAGTGTAATAATAAATGCTATCAGTGATTTTCATGCTTTAACTTCCACCAGAATGCGCTGTCATGTCCCACGCATGCAAAACAAATTGATCGAGTATAATTACAATTACAATAAAGCACTATTTCTGGAAAGTGTCGCAGATAGTAATCTGAGGTCTTGTCTTACTCTAGAAGACCCAGAGCATGGGCGGAGATTGTTTACTGACAATTTTAAAACAACCATTGACCATCATGCTCCTATCAGAAAACGCAAGGTTCGTTCAAACCAGCCGCCCTACTATAATGTTTATGCGAAACGTTTCTCACTCCCACTATTGACGACAATTGTCTGAAAATTAATGGTTATTTTTTTTAAAAAGATAGGCCACACAAACGTGACGGTGGCATATTAATGTATATACGTAAACTTCCAACGTAGACAAGACTTGAAAGAGAAATCCATAGAAATGATTTGCATAGAGATTAAATGTCCAAAAAATATATCCTATTGTCGACAATATATCGTCCTCCAGATAATGACGGAGACTCTGTTCAAAATTTGATTTTTCACATAGAGTCTTTATTATATGGGATGTATTCAAAAAATATACCCACAATACTAATGGGTGATATAAATATTGATCTTTTATCTGAAAAAGTAGATAAAACTAAAAACATCTTGGATCGAAATAACTACAGCTATGGAGCTAAATCAAATTATTAAAACACCAACTAGAGTGACAGATAATACAAAAAACACTAATTGATCACATATATGTCAACAATGATCCCTCAGTGTTACAGAGCGCGCCTATTAATATGGTATTAGCGATCACTTTCCCGTATTTGCTGTCCTTAATCTTAAAAACAACAGTAAGATAAGTAATACAACTCACAAACAAATGTCATACCATACTTACAAAACATTCAATCCTGATGCTTTTATAGCGGATCTACAAACCATGCCACAGACAAATATAAACACGACAAGCCACCCAACAGACGAGTGAATCGATCCAAACTTACAAAAAATATCCCTAATATGTTGACTAGCGTCTTCAAAGAGCTCAATCATCAAACGAAACATGTTGTAAATATAACTTCAATGTATAACAACAAAACATTCACACGTGATGCTAATATAGAAAACATTTTTAACAAACATTTCACTAGTGTAGCCGAAAAGTATTTAAATGACACAGCCAACAAGAGTCATTCACCAAATCTGTTACTTCTAAAAGAATTTTTCAAGCAAAAACTTAAACAATTCGTTTGAAATTCATATCAAAACTTGACAAAAAAAGGTTACAGGCATCGACAAAATATCAGCAAAGATCCTACACCTTTCTTCTCCTGTAATTGCAAAGCATATAACAAACTTTTGCAACCAGCATATACACACTAGCACGTTCAACTGAGAATCTAGAAAATTATAGGCCTATTTTACCCCTTCTTTCCAAAATATTAGAAAAACACGTGTACAATGCATTGTATAAATTTCTAACTGTAAATGATTTAATATCAACTAAACAATCTGGTGACCATTCTTGCGAGACAGCACTTATTATAATGACGGATGAATGGCTCAATTCCGTGTATAACAATGTATATTGTGGAGTAGTTTTTGTTGATTTGTGCAAAGCATTTGACTTAGTGAATCATAGTATACTGCTTCAAAAACTATCACTCTATAACATAAACAATAATTCTATTTTGTGGTATCGTATCCGAATGATCGGAAACAATCAGTGAAAATCAATTCCACCTCTTCAGCTGAATTAACAAATAATTATGGTGTTCCACAAGGCTCAATACTCGGTCCGTTTTTGTTTTTAATTTACATTAATGATTTGCCCCTAGAAAACAGATTAGGAAAAACAAATTTATTTGCAGATGACGCTACCATCACTGCCCAAAATAAAGAACTAGAAATTGTTAAGAGTCAATTAACTGTAGAAACACAAAACACTTACAAGTGGTGCAGAGATAATGTCATGGTAGTAAGTGCAGTGAAAACAAAAGCAATGTTAATTATATCCGAGTCAAAAGAATCCCGTTTAGAAACCATAGATGGAGACTTCTATTTAAATGTAAATGACACAACGATTGAAAATACAAAACATGAAAAACACCTGGGTGTTATCATTGACAATAACTTATCGTAGCAACATCAAGTTACAAAAGTCAGAAAAACAGTTCTTTTTAAACTCTCAATCCTCAGGAAATACGGAAATACTTGTCAACGCCTCTCCGCATTCTTTACTATAATTATTACATAAAACCCCATCTGGAATAATGTTTTTCTGTGTGGGGACAATGCAATAAAACTGGGATCGACTCAATTAAAAAAATACAAAAACAAATTTAAAACTCTATAACATAAACAATAATTCTCTTTTGTGGTATCGTATCTGAATGATCGGGAACAATCAGTGAAAATCAATTGTACCTCTTCAGCTGAATTAACAAATAATTATGGTGTTCCACAAGGCCCAATACTCGGTCCGTTTTTGTTTTTAATTTACATTAATGATTTGCCCATATAAAACAGATTAGGAAAAACAAATTTATTTGCAGATGACGCAACCATCACTGCCCACAATAAAGAACTAGAAATTGTTAAGAGTCAATTAACTGTAGAAACACAAAACACTTACAAGTGGTGCAGAGATAATGTCATGGTAGTAAGTGCAGTGAAAACAAAAGCAATGTTAATTATATCCGAGTCAAAAGAATCCGGTTTAGAAACCATAGATGGAGACTTCTATTTAAATGTAAATGACACAACGATTGAAAATACAAAACATGAAAAACACCTGGGTGTTATCATTGACAATAACTTATCGTAGCAACATCAAGTTAGAAAAGTCAGAAAAACAGTTCTTTTTAAACTCTCAATCCTCAGGAAATACGGAAATACTTGTCAACGCCTCTCCGCATTCTTTACTATAATTATTACATAAAACCCCATCTGGAATACTGTTTTTCTGTGTGGGGACAATGCAATAAAACTGGGATCGACACAATTATAAAATTACAAAAACAAGCTGCGCGTTTATTCTACATGTAGCCCGATATGTCCCATCCGCTCCTTTATTTTCGAAACTTAACTGGCACACTTTTGACAAGATCGTCAATCGTAGGCAAGCATTGATGGTATCTAAGGCCTTGAACAACGAAGCACCCACTTATGTAATAGATATGTTTAAACCACCCTGCACAAACACACATCATGGCTTAAGATCCAAAACAAGCAATAAACTTTACGTATTAAAAGCGCACCGCAAAAGTTTCAGATATAATGGCCCAAAAATGTGGAATTCTCTCAATGACAACACCCGTAAAGCAAAATTCATTAGTCAATTTCAAAGTGAATATACGGCATTTCAAAATACCTAGAAAAACGAAGAGGGTAATCAATATCTTTACAATTCCAAATAGCATGTATTTTTAACTTTATGTATTTGTGTATTCTTAATAAAAGAACATCAACAGATCAAATTATTGTATTGTCCGCCTATTAGTAACCAATCACCTTGTACATTAGGACGCATCATTACTGATACCTATGTTTTTACTATTGAGCTGCATTACCATAGTAATAATATTACAAATGATAGACAATGATAATGTTCGGAACTAATGCTTCTCCATGTTTACGTTATTGTCATTTTCTATATGCCTTTTAGTCACAGGTAAATTGAATCATTAATTAGGATTACGTGTACATATTTCATTTTTAAGACATTATATATGTAAATAATAAAAAATATATATCTACCATAGCTGTTTTGACAAAATAACATTGGTATGATATCTCATTTTGTGTTATTATAATATCATATATGTTGTTTTATTACATTATCTTCATTTCTAGGCCTTTTTATGCTGTATTTTATTATGATTATGAAATTTTACTACATGTGTTCAGATTTGTTTATTTAATGCTTCAAATTCTTCTAGGCTATGTCATAGCCTTGAGGATCCCACGGTAGATGAGCAATTCTCAGTGGGTTAATACGATGTACTTCATCATACATATTTGTTCCCTATTTACATTTATGTCAACCTATGACTTGTATTGTTGTTATACCCTCATGAAATAAAGTATTTATTATTATTATTATTATTATTATTATTATTATTATTATTATTATTATTATTATTATTATTATTATTATTATTATTATTATTATTATTATTATTATTATTATTATTATTATTATTATTATTATTATTATTATTATTATTATTATTATTATTATTATTATTATTATTATTATTATTATTATTATTATTATTATTATTATTATTATTATTATTATTATTATTATTATTATTATTATTATTATTATTATTATTATTATTATTATTATTATTATTATTATTATTATTATTATTATTATTATTATTATTATTATTATTACTATTACTATTACTATTACTATTACTATTACTATTACTATTACTATTATTATTATTATTATTATTATTATTATTATTATTATTATTATTATTATTATTATTATTATTATTAGTAGTAGTAGTAGTAGTAGTAGTAGTAGTAGTAGTAGTAGTAGTAGTAGTAGTAGTAGTAGTAGTAGTAGTAGTAGTAGTAGTAGTAGTAGTAGTAGTAGTAGTAGTAGTAGTAGTAGTAGTAGTAGTAGTAGTAGTAGTAGTAGTAGTAGTAGTAGTAGTAGTAGTAGTAGTAGTAGTAGTAGTAGTAGTAGTAGTAGTAGTAGTAGTAGTAGTAGTAGTAGTAGTAGTAGTAGTAGTAGTAGTAGTAGTAGTAGTAGTAGTAGTAGTAGTAGTAGTAGTAGTAGTAGTAGTAGTAGTAGTAGTAGTAGTAGTAGTAGTAGTAGTAGTAGTAGTAGTATTATTATTATTATTATTATTATTATTATTATTATTATTATTATTATTAATAATAATATTATTATTATTATTATTATTATTATTATTATTATTATTATTATTATTATTATTATTATTATTATTATTATTATTATTATTATTATTATTATTATTATTATTATTATTATTATTATTATTATTATTATTATTATTATTATTATTATTATTATTATTATTATTATTATTATTATTATTATTATTATTATTATTATTATTATGTAATCTCACTATGCATTCTTTGGGGGTTTTCATTTTATACCATAATGTTATATTTGATCACATTTGAACATACAGTGATTATTTTATGCTCATACGGAACTATTAATCAGTGGCCTACTAACGTATAGTATACCCTTTTCGAATGTTGAATTAGGATCTAGGAAATGGTAACTTTTTCTCATGAGCTCATAACTCAAATTAATTTACCTCGAATTATTACTCCACATTCATGATTATGATGGATCATAACTCACCTTTTGTTTGCGAGGTAACCCAAGTCCAGTCGTCAAACATAAGCGTTCTTATCCCGAGCCATTGATCCTCCTGTGTGTGATTTGTAATGAATTCTTCAGTAGCCTTATCAGGAATGCTTACTATGTTGTCATACTCCTGGGTACAAGTGATGTTGGCGTCATTCCATGTCATCTTATCCTTTATAAATATGTAACACCTGCCATTATAGAATTCTTCAGAACATAGAGATCCCCGCCATTCTGAAACAGTGATCACATTCACGTTAGACCCTATGCTGTAAATTGCGTAGGCCCTATAGCCTCAATAAGTTTGCGTCTTTGATATTAGTCTGTCTGATTTAAAATAGGGTAATATGGGCCAGAATTGAAGCAGCGCAAGGTAATTCATACCCCAGTCACACATACACGACGCACAGCCCATGCCTTGAGTAACAAAATTGGAGCAGTGCATGCGTCGTTGTGCGTCCATGAATTTTGTCAGGTTATGAGAAAAGGCCTTAGGGTAGTGGCTAGCACCGCTGCCTTTTACGGTAGAGTTCGGGTTTCGTTTCCCGATCCCGGCGGTTTGAAAGAAACAAAAATGTTTCTTGCCCATCCACTCGTAAAACTCAGTAGGGTGGGGAGCCTTCGTGACCGAGTGGTAGTGTGCTCGGCCAATCATGTGTCTGGGGAGCAGTATCATCTCACTCATCTCACCATCTACGTTACCGTTTCTGTGCGTTCGATTTTTATGAGCCGGAAATGTTGTGATGTCATAGATGACTGGCATTGCGTATAAAGCATGCGGGCAAGATAGGCCCCTATGCGTAGATCATCTGCATTAACCCCTTAAGCTCCATCGTTATCTGGATTAGCCTCTGGGTCTTAAGCTCCCTGGTCATCTGCACCTTAAGCACATTAAGCTCAATTTGTTGTTATTTTATCACTGAAAATAATTATACAGTCCTACGAAAATAGTTAGTTTGGCACCAGTAACACAGGCGGAAACATGGCCAACGTTACGTCTGCAATAGATGAATCGATAGAAAATAATGACAATGACAGCGCAAGACTATTTTTTCGTCAGTTGACACCAGAGATCA
>OZ024918.1:32080037-32095077 GCA_964017125.1 Flabesymbios commensalis | reverse complement strand
ATTTGATCACATTTTAACATACAGTGATTATTTTATGCTCATACGGAACTATTAATCAGTGGCCTACTAACGTATAGTATACCCTTTTCGAATGTTGAATTAGGATCTAGGAAATGGTAACTTTTTCTCATGGTAAACACCACGAGCTCATAACTCAAATTAATTTACCTCGAATTATTACTCCACATTCATGATTATGATGGATCATAACTCACCTTTTGTTTGCGAGGTAACCCAAGTCCAGTCGTCAAACATAAGCGTTCTTATCCCGAGCCATTGATCCTCCTGTGTGTGATTTGTAATGAATTCTTCAGTAGCCTTATCAGGAATGCTTACTATGTTGTCATACTCCTGGGTACAAGTGATGTTGGCGTCATTCCATGTCATCTTATCCTTTATAAATATGTAACACCTGCCATTATAGAATTCTTCAGAACATAGAGATCCCCGCCATTCTGAAACAGTGATCACATTCACGTTAGACCCTATGCTGTAAATTGACACCAGAGATCATAAGGTTATATGGAGATTAAAAGTGTTTCCAGACATCGTGCTAATAACATTCTTTTTCGCTAGTTGCCATAGAAATCAAATCGTTACATGGAGATTTAAGTGTTTCAAGAACTCGCGAACAGTTTTTTATTAGTTTCTATAGGGGTCAAAGGGTTATATAAAAGATTAAAGTGATTTTAAACCTTTTGTTAACTTTTTTTCAGTTTGTTTGAAGATATACTTGTCTCCTTGGTTCTTTCAATAATTATATCCTGGACATTTAGGATTCTGGCCCATAAGGAAGACCAATACACTGTTATGTTTATAAAATATTAGGCCAGTTTTTTGTCTAAAGCACTCAAACAGACTAAAGCCGGGCCTCGGAGTTGGTTAACTCCTTTTCTAGTTTTACAATGGTTTTATTCCTGGAATGTGCACCATGTAGGGTTAAGAGGGGTATTATGAGCACCTAACATTAATTTGATATTTCGGGCAAATAAATGATGTGGATAAATTCAAATTTGAATTGATCAAATGTTTGTACAATTATGTAGTAATTCATAATATTAATTAACTTAGTTTAAATATAATTAAATAAGTTAAAAAAACAGAATTTTGAAAACATGCTCATATTACTCATGCGTGTGGCAAATATGAGCATTTGTTGTGGGGGAATATGATCATGCGTAATTAATTACCATTTGTAGTTTACCAAATATATAGAAGTGGAACTCGTGTACCTTGATCTGACACAAATGTCATTAAAGCATAGATATTTTTTTTCACTAAGTGTAAGTGGTTAAAATGGTTTCCTCATATTTCACTGCATAATATGTTTGATGTATTATGAACATCATATTTTTGTATAGATATCTTGCAATGGGGGTATTATGAGCACCATGCTCATAATAGATTCAAACATGATGCTCATATCACCCCAGTAGAAGGGGGTGGTAACAAGCCTTATGGGGTCTAGAAAATGCTAAATCACTTTATTATCGTCCCTTCTCTTGCTAAGAACCACTATGGTTAGCACTCACCCAAATCACTTTTATGATATCTTGTGATTTGTGGATGTACGAACAAATCAAATGTAATTGTATTTGTTTAGTTAAACAGCCCCAAAACTTCATTTTGTCATAATTGGACTACTTTTTAAAAACCTTTCTAAAAATTGAACGAGTTTATGTCCGTGTCATGACTATAATAACAAACCAAATTTTACTCAAATCCCGTTGTCATTGAGAATATTACAGCCAGTGCTCATATTACTTACTATGTTCAACTTACTCCATCTTACCCTATGTGTGACAGGAACAAATCTGGGTCAACGTAAACACAACGAATGATGATCAGTGGGGTAAGATGATCATGGACTCTATACGGCGCAAAAATGTAACAGATCTGGATTCATTGACACCTAGTGAGAGACTAGTGTGGTATGCATTTGTCCATGTGAGAAGTTGGAAGATTGAACTTTGTACGAACAAGAAAAACAAGTTGTTTTTTGTAATCTGGAGGAAATATTTTTAGTCATACCCTATAGCACCATACATGTAAGTATTTGAAGGCATAATGGATATCGAATTGTCAAAAAAAAAACATAATAATAATGGCTTAATCAGCATGCCTTTGTACTTGTTTCTGACATTTCATTTTTTAATTATCAGTCGAATTTTGCAAATGGCCGACATGGAGTAAGATGATCAGGTAACACTGGGGTAGCATGTTCAAGGTGATCATCATATCCCACTACATATGATCATCTTACCCTAATAATGCCAGAGGGCAATTATAATATACTTCACAATTATATTTATTTCTTTTTATTGTAGATTATAATAGATTACAAGGAAGTATATAAAGACAACTAACAGAGTTCATACATCACTGGACGTATTGAGGAGAGACAGTCAAGCGGTAGCAAACGATGGAAACTACTCACAAGTTGCAAAGGAATTCAATATTGATTGCATGAAACTAAAACGGTTTATTAGAAGTGGACAGTTAGAAGGACCACATAATGTCTCAGGATATGAACGTCTCTCTCATCTAAAGTGCATATTCAATCAGCAGCAAATGAATGACCTGGCAAAACATAGCAAAGCTCTTTCTGACCAATACTACGGAATTAGTGTCATCATATGCCGAAAACTGGCATACAAATTTTCTACTAGGAACAACGTGAAAGTTCCTGATAATTGGATTAGAGATAGAAAGGCTGGAAAGCTGAGACAGGACTTAAGAATTCGACAATCAGAGGCGACATCATTAGCACGTGCAACTGCACGTGCATAGCTCGTGCATAGCTCCCGCCGTCACCGTAGGTGAGACGGAGGGAGCTATGGATTCTACCTCCGTTTTTTTTGGCCTCTTCTTTTGCCTATAACTTTGTAAGAAAATAAGCTAGGATAACAATTTTTGGTATGTGGGTTACTTCCAGGTGGCTAATGGACAGGTTAAAATATTTTAAATCTGAATTCAATACGCAAGGTTGCAGAGGAGAAAATGATGATGTGACGGCGTTGGGCCGTTGGGCCGTTGGGCCGTTGGGCCGTTGGGCCGTTGGGCCGTCCGTAAACAATTCGTTTCCGGAGCATATCTCTGAAAGTACTTGTCCGATTGTCTTCAAATTTTACACACAACACCCCTAGGGGGTCTAGTTGTGCCTTTTGGGGTATTTGAACTTTGCCCTACTTCTGGTTCAGAACTATGACCTATTTAGACGTTTTGACGCGCACTTCGTTTCCGGAGCAGATCTCGAAAAATACTGGGCCGATGACAGTCATATTGCACATACATGTTCTCTAAGGTCCCTAGTTGTGCCTTTTCAGGTTTTTGAACCTCGACCTTGAAGTTGACCCAGCACTTTGACCTAATTTATAACATCGGTAAATCCGACTGAAAGATTTTGCGGAATATCATGAAAACCGCTCAAGATAGCTACACCATTACTATAAAACAAATTGTGAGGTTTCAGGAGAGGATGCATCTTGAAAAATTTCAAGTCGATAAAATTAAAAATGGCCGCCTATCGGCCGTTATTCACCTCGACAGGCCTGATATCGCGGAATATCATGAAAACCGCTCAAGATAGCTACACCATTAATATCAAATAAATTGTAAGGTTTCAGGAGAGGATGCATCTTGAAAAATTTGAAGTTGATAAAATTCAAAATGGCCGCCTATCAGCCATTATTCACCTCGGCAGGCCTGATATTGTGGAATATCATGAAAACCGCTCAAGATATCTACACCATTACTATAAAACAAATTGTAAGGCTTCAGGAGAGGATGCATTTTGAAAAAATTCAACTCGTCCAAGTTCAAAATGGCCGCCAATCGGCCATTATTCACTTTCACATGGCCGGTATTTGGTAAACCGTGCTAGATGGCTAGACCATTACTATAAAACAAAATGTGTGATTTCAGGAGAGGATGCATCTTGAAAAAATTCGACTCGATAAAATTCAAAATGGCCGCTTATCGGCCATTATTCACTTCCACATGGCTGTTATTTGGTCAACCGTGCTAGATGGCTAGACCATTACTGTGAAACAAAATGTGAGATTTCAGATGAGGATGCATCTTGAAAAAAATTGACTTGATCAAATTTAAAATGGCCGCCTTTTCGGCCATTATTCATTTTCACATGGCTGATATTTGGTAAACCGTGCTAGATGGCTAGACCATTACCTGATTACTATAAAACAAAGTGTGAGTTTTCGGGGGAGGATGCACCCTGAAAATATTTAACTTACGAATTCAAAATGGCCGACAATCAGCATTATTTACCTCGATAGGCCTGATATCAGGTAAACCGTGCTAGATAGCTAGACCATTACTATAAAACAAAATGTGACGTTTCGAGAGAGGATGCCTTTTAAAAACTTTCGACTCAATCGAATTCAAAATGGCCGCCTATCGGCCACTATTTACTTTCACATTGCTGATATTTGGTAAACCGTGTTAGATAGCTGGACCATTACTATAAAACAAAATGTGAGATTACAAGAGAGGATGCATCTTGAAAAAAAATTGACTCGATCAAATTCAAAATGGCCACCTATCGACTATTATTCACTTTCACATATCCGGTTTTTGGTAACCGTATTAGATGGCTAGACCATTACTATAAAACAAAATGTGAGATTTCAGGAGAGGATGCATCTTGAAAAAATTTGACTTGATCAAATTCAAAATGGCCTCCTATCGGCCATTATTCACTTTCACATGGGCGATATTTGGTAAACCGTGCTAGATGGCTAGACCATTACTATAGAATGAAATGTGAGATTTCAGCTGAGGATGCATCTTGGAAAATTTTGACTTGATCAAATTCAAAATGGCCGCCTTTAGGCCATTATTCACTTTCACATGGCCGATATTTGGTAAACTGTGCTAGATAGCTAGACGATTACTATAGAATGAAATGTGAGATTTCAGCTGAGGATGCATCTTGAAAAATTCTGACTCGAGCAAATTCAAAATGGCCCCCTATCGGCCATTATTTACTTTCACATGCCCAATATTTTGCAAACTGTGTTAGATGTTAGTCCAATACTATAAAACAAAATTTGAGGTTTCGGGGGAGAATGCACCCTAAATTTTTAACTAATTTATATCGAATTCAAAATGACCGTAAATCAGCTATTAGTTAACTCGATTGGCCTGAAATCGGGTAAACCGTGCCAGATAGGTAGACCATTACTGGGATACTGATTAGGATCATTCATTTCAATGGAGGTTTGCAATCTCTGACAGACTGTCTAGTTCTTATCTTACTCTTAGACTGGGCTTCTTATACCTAGTTGTCTTGCGTCTTGATTTTTGACCTAGACTAGGACTACATTAATAACCCTATACAAAATTGCTTAAATCAAATTCTAATTCGGAGCGGGAACTCCTGGACTTATGTAGTCTTGTTAACATGTTGTTGGCCAGTTCTATGACAACCTTGCAAAAGTTATGGACAGATACAAATTTTCACCACAGGATATCTATAACCTAGACGCAAGTCATATAGTCCAATCTCCAGGCCATGTTGTCACTAGACGTGGTCAGAAGCAGGTCGATCCTATTACTTCAGCAGAACGTGGAGAGCTAGTAACAGTGGCGTATACAGTCAGTGCCACTGGGAACAAATTACCCCCCCCCCCCCCTCATGCTAATATTCCCACGTGTTAACTATCGTGCGCATTTCCTCAATTCTGGTCCAACTGGTGCTGCAGGAGTAGCTAACAGGAGTGGATGGATAAATGAAGAAATATTTCCAGAGTACTTGTCTCACATTATCCGAAATACGCGCTGTTCCAGGGAAAAGCCAATCCTCTTGATAATGCATAACCATGAAACACATCTGAGTTTTGTCGCAGTAGATCGAGCCAAGGACAATGGGATTGTTCTTCTGACAATCCTTCCTCACACTTCACCTCGCCTACAGCCTTTGAATCGAACAGTGTATGGCCCGTTCAAAACTGCTTATTCTCTAGCTATTGATGCCTGGATGCGTTTAAACCCTGGACCCACAGTTACAATTTTTGAAGTAGCACAGCTTGTCAAAAATGCTCAGGCTGATGCCATGACAACAGCAAATATTACGTCAGGCTTTAAAAAAAACTGGTATATATCCTTACAACAGGACATTGTCCACTGAATTAGACTTTGCCGCATCCAGTGTCACAGAAAGACCGGCTCCTGTTAATGCCAACGTACCAGTGCTTGGTGAAGCCCCTGTGCACAATCCTCCACCAGCTGTGCAACAGCCACCAGCTATGCACCAACCATCAGCCGTGCAACAGCCTCCAGCTGTGCAACAGCTACCAGGTGTGCAACAGCAACCAGCTATGCACCAACCACCAGCCGTACAACAGCCTCCAGCTGTGCAACAGCCACCAGCTGAGCAGCAACCACCAGCTGTGCAACAACCAACAGCTGTGCAACAACCGCCAGCTGTGCAACAGCCACCAGCTGTGCAACAGCCACCAGCTGTGCAGCAACCACCACCTGTGCAAAAGCCACCAGCTGTGCAACAACCACCAGCTGTGCAACAGCCACCAGCTGTGCAACAGCCGCCACGGCAGGAGTTACCACAAAACGCGGATCATGATAGCTTACACACCTCCAAGACCATCTACCTCTAAACAGAATCTCACTGATATGCCTGCTTATGTTACACCAACTGACATAGCTCCTTTTCCCAAGGCAGAACCCCGAAAGGCTAATAGAGGTGTAAGGAAGAAGGGAAGTACGCGAATCCTTACAGATACACCTGTTCGTAACGAAATAGCAGCAATTGCATCAGTACGACAAATTGCTCAAGAGAAAAAGCAGCAGAAAATAATTGATAAGGCGCAAAGAGATGCAGCTAAGCAACCAGTGTCAGGCAAAAATATTTTTTTCAAATCAGGGAAGAAACGTTGCTCTGTGCTAAGCGAGTCATCAGATTCATCTTCTGACCACAGCAATTTGCAGCTGAAGGATCATGCGGATGACGAATCAGACGTAGAATCTGATGATGAAATAATACCAAAGTTGATGGACAGAAAGCTCGTGATCACCTCTTTATAGCACGAGTGGAAGCCATTGATGAGGATGGTTATGAAGGAGTATTCCTCAGAAAAGTTTCTGGTCAAGTTGGATCTGACAAGCCCTCATTTGTGCTGGATAAAAACGACTGTGGTTGTTTTACAAGAGATGATATTGTACATAAAATACCACAACCGAAATATTTACAGGGAAGCTTGCGACGCTCAAATCAGTTAATATTTAAATCTGATTTAAGCAAGTGGAACGTCAAGGTGTGAAACGTGATTATGACCAAAATATTTTATAGTCGGGTCTGTTAGGGAAAAATTGTGCACATTCGACTACAAGCATGAATTTTGCACACTTATAGTTTTTGACCTGCTGAGTTCAAATCTGCCGGGAGCCAAAGCCGATTCTCAATATTGCTGCCGTATTTGACATTTCAAAATGGCCGCCACCCAAAAGCACAGATTTTCCTATTCCAGGTCGACTAAATTGTGCAAATTTGTCCACAAGCATGAAATTTTGCACACTTATAGTTTTTAACCTGCTGAGTTCAAATTTGCCGGGAGCCAAAGCCGATTCTCAATATTGCTGCCGTATTTGACATTTCAAAATGGCCGCCACCCGAAAAAAACATATTTTCACTTTACTGGTCAAGTAAAATTAGCATAATTACCAAAAAATTCTGAGGTTTTAGACATTACAGGTGCATATTTAATAGTAACCACAACTAAGACTGACATAGTGGAAAATACAAGATGGCCGCCATTCAATAACATAAGTAGCCAACCGAACGCCTTGTAGGCCTATTTACAAGCAAAGCATTTTTCTGAAGATTTCGACACCAGCGATTCTCATTTTGCTGCTTATTTGTTTAGTAGTGTCGAATGGGATTGTCATTTCGCAAAATCAAATAATTATGGCTACTTGTTAATATAGCGAGAATAACAAATTTAAACTTAAAAGTGTCTTTTTAACTCTTTTACATGGTTTAGATTAAAACTTTCCCCTTAAAATCAAGATTTATTGCTCAACAAAAGCCGACTTAAAGCCATCAAAACATTAAAATAAACAAAATGAACACTATATATTAATAATACCACCTGTTGTACCTTTACTCATTAAATATTACACTTAGGGGTAAGTATATTTATATTATTCTTTAAGAAAAGAGTTGTTTCCAAGCTTATAATTTCAAATCAAGATTTATTGATCAATGAGATTAGGCTGATGACAAAAAAACAAAACAAAAAACAAACAAACAAACAAACAAACAAACAAACAAACAAACAAACAAACAAACAAACAAACAAACAAACAAACAAACAAACTATAGCAACATAGCAATAGACCAATAAATGCTACATTTATATTATCACATGTTTTGACTGTAATCACACTGATTCAGGAATATTTTGCTTTTGAAAAATAAGTTGTTTCCAATCTCTTAGGTCGAGAGCAATAATGATTAATAATAAAAAATGGCTGATGACCATCTAAACAAAAAGGCAATACATCCATAAGCAATGCAATATTATCACATGCTATAACTGGAATCACGCTGATTCATGAATATTTATATTTAAAAATAACCTTCTTTTTTATTCGTCAACATGGGCTAGTTATCCTAGATTATTGATCAACACAATCAGGGTTATAACTACCCAAGCAAAAACTACATACGAACAATCAATGACTTAAGCATCCAAACGCTGATATAACAAGAATGCTCACCTTCTGTGAACATGTGTGACTGATTCATGAACACTTACACTTGAAAATTCATTATTTTACTCTGACACAAAAGCTGCTTCTAATTTTGACCAATCAAAATTTTGATCAACCAAATTAAATTCAAGACCATCCTACCCCAGGGCTGCTGCACTTGCAGTTACTTGTGCATTATTTAGCACAGCCACAATGCAGTGCAGAAGAAGTGAGCATGCCTTGCTGCTGTCACCAAGATTTGTTCAGAAAGGCAACCAACGACTGTTGTTCAAGTGTCACCCCAATCATGGGAGTCTGGGATATCCTGGTGTACAGACGTTGCCTGATTTAAAAAAAGCTGCCCTATAATATTTTCCTACGGATGTGTTGACAGTTCTTAGAAAGCCTGTGTTAGTGGTAAGGCTTCAAATGTCTTCTTCTCAGTTGTGAGAAGTCAAAGCCTTGCCTCATTGTCGCATCCAAGACTTATCTTTGACTATGGATCCATATAAGAGATTATGAGATGGTCATGAATTCAATTGAGATACATGTTACATGAAGACCACTGCTTAGATATTCAACTGGTTGGATCACTGCGTATGCTTCAGGTACAGCTTGGGCTTGACATTATTGATGATTTTCTTCCTCTTACCCTAACCATACAGCATGATGGTCCGAAGCAAAGGGGTCTCATGTCTTCATTATGACGGATGTTTGTAGAGTTTGCTGCATGGTAGGTACCACTGCGTGTATTAAAAATAATCTGCTGAGAAATTGTGATTGTCACTCTTGCTCTAAGTTGTAGCTCTGTCTGTAACTCGTCGTTGAGGCACCCTGGAGTATGGTGGTGATGACGCTTCGCAAATATCCAGTGATTGGATGAGCTAGGGAATCGGAGGTAAAAGAGACATCATTTTCTGAATAGTGTCTGCTGCACGCATCAAGAACAACCTCTAGGCTTCAGAAAGCAGGTGTCCAACATTCTGGTTTTTAGAGATAAAGCCTCCCTGGCCTGGGAAAATTATGTCCACTTAGGAAGGATCTTCAGAAGATATTTCTCGAAGCGCGAAGTGCCTGTTTCTCTGCAAAAAGCGTTCTATATAAATGTCACAACGCTGATAGTTTGAAGACTGAGTCAGACGCGTCAATTAAAGCAACAATTTGTGCAATAGCAACTGAAGTGAAGGTGAGGACAGAAGGACCAGCAGATACTCTGCGATCTTCAGCACGAGTCTTTGAACTGCAAATACCATTGTAGATGATAATAAGTGTCACCAGCGTAGGCATCAGCTGCTTGGGAAATCGGTTTGCCGAGAAGCCATGAGTTGTTAGTTCTCTAAGTCCATGCTTTTACGTTTGTGTCTACATGATCTGTTTCCATTTTAAGTAGATTCTTTCTGTCCTGTCCATCACATCATATACAACAAGGATACTTCTGTAGAACAGATACTGTAGAACTGAACATTTTTATTTTTTTGAGTTTTTGGGTCAGCAGAATCATTTTTGTCCGTGAAGCTATTCAGCCGAGAGTTGCTACAGTATGTTTTATACACTTTATGATATTTAGCATTGTGTGCTTGAATTGTCTCAGCAATACCCCGACCTTCATCAAGTTGAGTCCTTGACACCTTTGAACCAAATCTCTCCCCAAGATCTTTCTCAAATGAAGCAAGGCCGTTCATTCATTTCGTCTTGGCAAAGGCAACATAGCTCCCAGTTGATAGCAGCTATTCTTTCTACAAGTAGTCATTACATGCACTCTACTCTATACCACCACCGCTACATTACAACAAATATAACTACACTATAAATTGGAGCAAAAATGGACAGCAGGTCGACAGATAATTTATGAATATAAGAAGCAGTTTCATGTTCACAATCTTGAATCTTAACTGTTGTAATTTAAAAAATTGCATTGCAACTATAAGAGAGCTAAATGTATTAAATCAAAGACTCTGGAATTATGTTATGCTTGGCTTGCTGATAATAATAAACTTGTTGCCCAACATCTTGAATTTTATGCTATGGTGAAGGTTACTGATAAATAGGTATCATATTTGCAATCACGGAAGTCAAAAAGATAGAATGGTCTTTTTTGCTGGCAATTATTTGACTTTGTTTTGTTAGTAATAGGATAATCAACTGGCAGCCATCTCGGATTTTCTAGTAATTTGGAGTCACAATCAATCTTACTGTTGAATTATCATTCAATTTGAAATTAGGGGTTTTAAAAACCAAAGAAAAAAGTATTTATTTCTAATTTTATGACATCTGGCTATGTAGCGATGAAAAAAAGTTTCTCGGTGGCGGCCATCTTGGATTTTTCATTACAGTGATGTCAGTCAATGTTACTGCCAAGTGGGCAACTGATTTGGAATCACTTTCTGTAAAACTAAACATAGAATTTGTTTTTATAATTGTGATTCTGTGACTTAGGTTGGCTAGTAATTAGACAAATATTTAGAGGTGGCGGCCATTGTGAATTGTCAAATACGGCGTCCCCTTTGAGAACTGGCTTTGGCTCCCGGCAGATTTGAATTCAGCAGGTCCAAAACTATGATTGTAGTCATGATTGTAGTCAAATGTGCACAATTCCACCCTAAATCCCCCCTAACTGACCCGACTATTAGTGTATCCTCACAACCCTGACTATAGAATGCTTCTCCCATCATTCGTCATCTTTTTATGAAACAAAGGTAACGGGGATCCATATGCTAAAGTACAGTCTTACACAGTGATCAAGTATTATTATTTGTTTAGACTTTATTGTAAATATGTTGGTTTAGTTTCCTCAATCATCATCTTTTTGATGAAACAATGATAACGGATATCCACATGCAAACGTACAGACTCATTTATGGCAGTGATCAAGTATTTTTGAAGTTGTTCTGATTTTCTTGTAAATATGTTGGGTATGTTTCCTGTAAGGTATGGTGAACATGCAATGATTTTTTAGTTGCCTCAGTTTTTAGTCGCCTCAGTTACGGTCAGTATTATTATTTAAATGAACATGTTGTGTGTAACACATATTTTGTGTAACGGACAGTATTATTATTTTAATAAACATGTTATGTGTAACATTCAATTATGTGTTAGGACTATGGTGCACCTTATATTACTGATCATTTTACCCCAGCCCATTGATCATGTTACCCCAGAGTGGGGGAACATGATCACTCCAGCTGCCGATTTTTTAATAACTATTCACTCGATTTAATGGTTACATTTTTTTATTGAATCATGGCATACATTACCTGAATTTATATATTTTATGATTTATCACACATTTTCCGTAAGCTATTATTATCAAATCTATCGAGTCAGAAGTGAAAAAGTGAACATCTTACCCCACTCTCCCCTACTCTTTTGTCGTGTGTGAGCAAGACGTACACTAGTATTTTAAATAAACGTATTTCAAATTACTTGGAGTCCAGTAGTATTTTAACTGAAGAACAATCCGGATTCGGAAAAAATAGATACTGTTTAAATAACCTCTTTAGTTTGACAACTATCATTAGAAACGAGAACGCTGAAGGTGGATCTGTATTTAGTGCATTTCTAGATACGAAGAAAGCTTTTGATTGGATAGATAGGGACCTTTTAAACTACAAACTTTCATCAGTCGGAATTAACGGAAAATGTATAATGGTATTAAACGGCTATATCAAAACACCACATCTTGTATAAAATTGAACTTAATCACTACATATATGTTTAATGTCAAAAGTGGTGTCAGACAAGGTGATTCTCCCCCTTTATTAAATGTTTACGTTAATGACCTAAATAATGAGTTGAATTCTTTAAGTATGGGTATTGATATCAATGGTAGACAAATATGCTGCCTTCTCCATGTTGATGACATTGTCAATTTTTCTAACACTGCAACTAAATTACAAGCGCTCCTTGATACAGTACATAGCTGGTGTTTCAAATGGAAAATGAAATTAAATTATGTGATGCATTTCAAGACAAGCAGGCGTTCAAGTACGACGGTTCCCTTTAATTTCGGTACAACTGCTCTTACTACTGTAAGTACTTATAAATATTTAGGTGTGCTTCTTGGCGAACACCATAATTTTGACAAAGCAGTCGAAGAATTATGTCACTCTGCTGGTCGTGCCTTGTGTACAATCATACATGTAGGTAAATTCAAAACATTACGAAATGTAGGTTACAATAACACTTATACTAGGTTATATAATGCTTGTGTTCTTGTATATTCTTCGGCCATCTGGAGAGATAAGTGATGTAACAATTTTTTTAATAGAGCCATTAGATATTTTTTGGGGTTACCAGTCCTAAAAACACACCGACCGGTGGTTTGCATGGGGATATGGGTTGGCTAACGGCCGGTTACAATATTTATCTACATAAAGTTCGTTTATGGAGAAAACTGACTTCTATGCATCCAGATCGATTGATCAAGAAATATTATGTGCAAACGAATGGAAAGAGTCTTTATCTTCTTGCCCTAAGCAACGTATCTATTGTAAATTTAAAACAATGTTCTCTGCTGAACCTAATATTTTATCTAATTTACCCAAATCAAAAAGATGTTTACTCGCACAGTTACGGATAGGTGTATTACCGCTAGCAATAGAAACTGGTAGATACTATCGTAAATCTGTTGAAGCCAGAGTGTGTAAATTCCGGCATTGTAGAGGATGAGCTACATTTTATTTGTCACTGTCACTATTATGAACATTACAGAAATGAATTGAACTTGTTGGCTTATAATGTATATAAAAATTCTAAATTTAATGATTTAGCAGATATAGATACATTTGTTTATATTATGTCAAGTGAAAAAATGGTTAAACAATTAGCGTGGTTTATACAACATTCATTGAGAGAAAGGCGGAACGTGTTGTTCCGTTATTGACACGTATGTGATCAGTACATGTAGTTGTCGGTGCAGCGTATGTTTATATAATTCATTCTTGTTTTACTTATAATTTATAATTTATAAAAATGATATATAAGATATGGTAATCGTTTCTTATACTGTGAAATATCAAATGATGTGCAATGTCAGTATAATAAACGAATCTATCAATCAATCAATCAATCAATCAATCAATCAATCAATCAATCAATCAATCAATCAATCAATCAATCAATCAATCAATCAATCAATCTACCATAATGGTATTATATAAAATGATATACCCGATTATCACAGAGACAACAAATTATCTATCACATATGTGTGTCAGAATAGTTTAAAAGTTTACATGCTGCATTAACAGTTAATGGGTACATATTGCCCCGATCACATTTTCGTTGCTGTGGCGTCATGGTTATAAAATATGACGGAGCAATCATGTACAACAGTGACATGGAAGCATGCAGAGACCAATATATAAGGTCCATATTTTGAAGGACAGTTATGCCACACTTACACTCGGCACCAGCTCTCTTAAATAAGTTCAAACACTGGAATGTTTAGCGGGGTCTGTGAATAATGACAGCGTGCCAACTCCAGACTGTGTTGGCGGGTTGCTCAGCAATCAGCTCTGGCTCTATTTGAAAAATTCTGAAACTCTCATTAAGGTTTTGGTGGGAGGGGATTTCCCACCGACCTGGAACTAGATGGCCACATTATTATCCATGCGACAGACGAAGTTAGCAGTGTCTGCACAGGAAGTATTGATAAAAGAACATTTAGTATATTTATATAGAAATACGTCCTTTCATTTTTTCTTCCACTTTAAGTGAAATCTCGCTACCTCAAAACATAACATTAAGTGGGTTGTTAATTGTTTACAGTGATGTGTGCTGTTAAATTTATTTATTTATTTATTTTTTAAAGTTTCTTTTATAGCGCCCACTCCCACTATGTGGATCAGAGCGCTGTACAGTCACTGAGTCAAAACATATGTGTCTTTAAATAAAGAGACATAAAACGCTATAGAATCATAAAATGAACGATTATAGCCATGACTGAGGGTTACATTATTGTGAAAAGCAAGTTTGGAAAAAAGCAACAAAAAACATTCAAGTTTTAGGGATATGATGTTTTAATGTGAGGATATGACACTATATTGTGTTAAGATATTTCACCCTAAGTTTGAGATATATAGCATTGTGATGTGACAATGTGGCAGTATAATAGCAAGATTTTCTTTTAAGATGTTCAGAAACGGCATTGCGTCGCCAAAATGTGACATTATTGGCAAAATATTTCATATTAATTTCGGTATAGCAAGACATAATAATGTCAGGAACTAAACTTGAACTTTCAGGACATTGCTTTTTACCCCTTGGCCCGTTGGGCCCGAAGGGGTATTGTCGTCCCTTCGCCGCCGCA